>BRDA01015502.1:0-37777 GCA_036984385.1 Crenuchus spilurus | reverse complement strand
TCTCTCTCTCTCTGTCTCTGTGTGTGTGTCTCTGTGTCTCTCTCTCTCTCTGTCTCTGTGTGTGTGTGTCTGTGTCTCTCTCTCTCTCTGTCTCTGTGTGTGTGTGTCTCTGTGTCTCTCTCTCTCTCTGTCTCTGTGTGTGTGTCTCTGTGTCTCTCTCTCTCTCTCTGTCTCTCTCTGTGTGTGTGTCTCTGTGTCTCTCTCTCTGTCTGTCACACACACACTGTTGCTATGGATCCAGACTCTACTGCTTTCTTCAAATGCTGCCATATAAACTTTTATAATTGGCTGCCGCTCTCCATGCAGAGCAATTGTTGATAAGATTCATCAAGCAAATGGATGGCTTTGGCCCTTTGATGTGATCTTTGATCTTCTGAATGTCTGATTAACTTCTGTTTCAGTGTTATTGAGCCCCGGCATGGCGCGTTCGCCCTCGTTCGCTAATTGATTTCGACCTGCATAAATCGTGCCTGGGCAATAAGGTGTGGAGTGTTTGGTCACAGGTTCACTCAGCAGTGAAGAGCCCTTGAGAGGAGCTCCGAGCTTCTCATTCCACTCTGAGCTCCAGATGGGCTCCAGAAGAGCTCAGGACTGCTTCAGGTGATGGAGCTCCAGAAGAGCTCAGTTTGTACAGGGGGAGTGATTCTCTTAGGTTCCCACTGTCTTGTTCTTTGCTCTCTTCTTCTTGTCATTTGTTCTCTTTTTCTTTTGATGTCACTTCATTTTGGTTTCTCTCCTCTCTTGCTTGCTTAATTGTCTCTTGCTTCTCTCTCTGTGTGTGTCTCTCTCTCTCTCTGTCTGTCTCTTTGTCTCTCTCTCTCTTTGTCTCTCTCTCTTTGTCTCTCTCTCTCTTTGTCTCTCTCTCTCTTTGTCTCTCTCTGTCTCTGTCTCTCTCTCTCTCTGTCTCTGTGTCTCTGTCTCTCTCTGTCTCTGTGTCTCTGTCTCTCTCTGTCTCTGTCTCTGTGTCTCTGTCTCTCTCTCTCTCTGTCTCTGTGTCTCTGTGTCTCTGTCTCTGTCTCTGTCTCTGTCTCTCTCTCTGTCTCTGTCTCTCTGTCTCTCTCTCTCTATCTCTCTCTGTCTCTCTCTGTCTCTCTCTCTGTGCTGATGTCAGTTGAAGAGGGCTTCTCTTTGTTTACCCTCAGTCATTTGATGCAGGATGATGAAACCCATAAAAGTATTCCGCAAGAATGTGTGTTGTGCTACCCGGTTCTTTGATGCGTTCTGCTGCAGTTCTGTTAAAGGCCGGGTCTGTTTCTCAGGGATGTTCAAAAGTAATGAGGAAATTAGATTTGTTGCCTCATTAAGAGCGTTGTGAAAGACACCTACGACGAAACATGAACCTTCCCCAAGTCCCGTCTGACCCCTTTACAACATGTTGATTATATTTCTCTTCCCGAAAATAAAATGGCCAATGCTGATCATTGAAAAATTGCACTAATCAACACAATCAGTTGACCTGTTAATTGGTTGATTGATTAATCAGCCAACCACTAAAGGATGCTATAAAAGAGCAGTGTCAGTTGATTCGCCAGGTAAACAAAGATTAGCATTGATTATTTTAATCTGATCAATCAGAAGACTTTAGTATCCAGTAGGATTGACCAATTATTAGCCCTGACCAATTATCAAAAACGACATTTACCATTTTTCAGATTATTGGAAGATAGAACTTGTTCCTTGTTGTTTTATTGTATCTGTGTACTTATCTGATGCCACTGTCTGTAGATGTGCCTGTAAATGCGCCATTTTTTTTTTTGTTTTTTTGTTTACTGGCCTCATGAGAGTAAAGTTCCAATGCTCATTATCTAAGAATGTCACTAATCAGCCTGGTCTATTAATCTTTTGATCACTAAATAAATATTTGGATTATTTAATACATGTTGATGCTAAAACAGGTCATTAACTGTTGTAAACCTCCACATTTCTTTTAATTGCAGTAGAGTAAAAATGTCTTTTTAACACGTCCGTTTTTTGACTTAAAATATTGAGAAACTCGCATACCAAGTATCATGAACCGAATCATGAGCAGAGTGTTCACCTGGTGTGGTCATGTTGCAGGTGCGAGTCACTCAGTATCTCATACACCCTCACTGGACCAGGTGAAGCTTTTCATGTCCACTCAAAGCCTGGACATCAGAGAGTCCGATGGCACTTTGAGCTACCTGCCATCACCGCACATCAGATACATCACATTGATCTGACCGTCCTCTCTGGGACATTTAAGGCTACCAGAACCAGTGCCAGCAGTTTCCTGGCCTTCCGCTTTTCCACTCCTGGATTTATCCTGATTGTCTGATGCGGAGGAGTGAATGTGTATATCTTTGTTACAGGAATGATGATTAACATGCACCATCTTCCTTACGGACCTAGCACTGAGTTGGCATGATGCCACACTTTATTTTCCAGATTTCAGTGTGTTTTTCCACCTTCGTTAAGATCAGGATGAGGTTGAGAGTAGTTTTGGTGATGATCTCACCAAAATTAGCTATTGAAATTATTGAGTTGTTAGCAATGTTATTGTTGCAGCAGGAGTGATGGCACAATGCCACTTTTTATTTTCCAATGTTGATATTATTTTGATGCTTTACTGAAGTGCTCCCCAACTACCAGGCTGTGGACCGGTGCTGTTTTGATCTCTGGTACAGATGAATGAGGTAGCTTTGGTCACTGAAAATGAAAGTATCAAAATCAAAAATCAAGCGACAGGAACACAGCGCTCTCTCAACCCTGTCACACACACCGCTTGATCATTGTTTCACCCACCAGTCCATGACCAAATGTTCAGTTTAGAGCCAATCAGCATTGTAAAGCAGGTTTGGGACCCTTGAGTTAATTGAAAGTGAAAGTACACACTCGTTGGTCAATGTGCTTGTACACAAACAGGATTTTAACATCTACGCAGTGAATCACACACACACACTCGGGCAGCTCTTGCCCAGAGCAGTGGGCAGCCCAACACTCTAAAACAAAAATTCTACAAAGGGTTCTTTGTATGTTATAGAAGAACCACATCAGTTTCCCTAAAGAATCGTTTGCATGTGAAGAACCTTTTAGAGGCTTCTTGTGATGTAAAGGTTCTTCCCTCACAATCTCCGTTGAAACCAAAAGGAAAGGTCTTCTGTGGCATCACTCAAACAACCTTTTACAGCATCTTTATTTTTAAGAGTGTATCCACAGCACCTGGGGAGCAGTTGGGGGTGAAGTGCCTTACCCTATCATTGAGGGCAGGGGTGTCAAACTTCAGACTGGAAGTCTGCTCTCCAGGACTGGAGTTGGACACCCCTGCTTTAGGGGAACAAACCAGCAACCATTCAGTTGGAAGCCTTTAATGGCTTTGTGTGGTTTATCAGCTGGTCATTTCTATTTAATTTAAATCAAGATACCTAATTCTTTACAACAGATGTTCACTTCTTATTGCTTACCAAGCAGAATATGGTTCCCCCTCCTCCGTCCCTCTCTTTATCTCCTTCTAAAATCACACACTGGCCCAGGAAAACAAAGACCTTTGCATGCATCCGTGTCCTTCAAGCCTCCATGCCTTGGCCTCCTTTCACTCTAGGCCATGTTTCGTTTGCTTTGGCCCCTAAAGAGAGTCGCGGAGCCGCTCCTTCAAAAGTATCGGCCTGGGGGAGGTGCTCCTCTAGTGTGTGTGTGGACTCGAGAGCTCACTCAAGTGCTCGCTAGTCATACATGGGTGGGGAAAAGCCATTTGTGTGCTCAGAGCTGAGGTTTTCAGCAGATAATACCAGTCTCAAAAGCAGTTGTGTTAGGGCTAACTAGCTAATCCTCCACAATAGCGGCCTGTTAGTGGTGCAGTATTGTCTCGTAGCTAATAAAACCGCCCACAATGGTGGGGAGAAAGAGAGAGAAAGCAAGAAAATAGAGCTGGAGAAAGAGCGGCTGCTTCCTTGGACAAACGGAACAATGCCATTGGCTCCTTTTTCGCTTGCCATGCCGAACAATGACAGAATAGGCATTTGATGAACACTTTCTGACTTTTTTGAACCTTGTACACATTACACACCATGTTCTGGAGGACAAAAAGAGCTTTGTGGTGGGCCGTTTTGTGCGGGGGTTGGCGTGGGTGGATGTTCGGGGGGGGGGTTAGGCCTTTGCTCAGGTGGCTAAGAGTCACAAGTTCATATGGGTGGGCAGATATGAGAAGCCTTTTCTTTGTAGCCTCAAGACTCCTGAGGAACTTCACAGCATCTTTTAATGGAGGACTTTGTAAATGAATCGTTTTAAGTGTAGGAGCTCAAACAACTACATAGTCTTCATAAAAAATGTTAGAAGAGAACAAAAAAAGCCCTTTTCACCCTTAAAACCCAGTGTACTTTCCTGATGTCCGGGTTCTACGATGCCATTTAGCTTTTAAGTAGTAGTGGGATCATTACTTAATGGCCTGATCACAGTTATTGAAGTTTGAGAGGAGAACATTGTCTGAAGCTCTTCTCTCCTAACCTTGACAGAGGTGGAGGTCTGGTTTAAATGCATGATTCACTAAAAAATCACTTCTACAGTTTTCCTCTAAACTCACATGTAATTGATCATTTTGCTTCTTTTGTTTAGAATTGAAGCTAATGTTGCTAAGTGCCCACTTCAGTGTAGCTGGGCAGTATGTAGTACATGCCTGGGTGTGGTAAGAGTACCCTGGGTGTAGTCTGGATCCCAGTGGATGTAATGTGAGTCCAGCTGAAAGTATTCTGTGTATTGTGTCCATTTAAATGTACTATGAGTCCCGTTAGATGCACTGTGTTTACTTTGTCCCCTGTCTTGACCATGTTGCCCATATTTCCTCAGGTGTGTGTGTGTGTGTGTGTGTGTGTGTGTGTGTGTGTGTGTGTGTGTGTGTGAGAGAGAGAGGGAGAGACAGTGACAGAGAAAAAATAAATAAATCTAGGTCATTATTGTGTGTCTGAGGTAGCTCTCATTCATATCTCTCCAGTCTCTCATCTGTTTAATGTGCTATTTATACACACACACTCACACTAAGACGCACACAGCCCACATTGTCACCAGCATGGTTCAAACATTAACCCGAGACCAGCCCTGCAGCAGAGAGAGAGAGAGGCACTCAGGTAGAGGCACAAAGCCCTCTGCAGGCTCTATTCTGTCTCTCCACCGGTCTCCTCAAATCCAGACTGACAGCCATTCACGTGCACACTGCAGAGTACCTGTGTGAACGTAGCCGCAACACTATCTACACACAGCAGGCAAATCCCCCCCTCTCTCTCACACACACACACAGACACACACACACTTACAGCTCTCAACGCCTTCTAAACAGTCTTAAGCTAGCTCTCTCTCTCTCTCTCTCTGTCTCTCTCTCTCTCTCTCTCTCTCTCACTCTGTCTCTCTCTCTCAACCCTATTTTAGAAAGTAGAGATGGTTTAGAAACTGTAATGGCTTTATTAGGACCTGGCACAGTAAATATGGAGAACAGGACAGTATCCAGCATCTTTGTAAGAAGAACCTACATGAAGTCCCTTCGGTGCTGTGCAGCCTGAAATAAACAATTTCAGAAACTAAAAATTAGCATTTAGCATTTCACCTTGGCTAAGTAACGGAACATAGAGCTGTGTGGTAGCATTGCCGAGCGAGGCTGCTAAAAATAACTCGAAGAGAAAGCTGGCTGAAGCTGAGAACAGGGAGTAAACAGACGTTCATTCATTCAGGCTTTGGAGAGGTCATAGAGGCGGTAGCCGTTTACATGGAAATCAGAAGAGATGATGGCTTTTATTTACTCAGATCAGCTTGTGTGGCTGATGGAGAGGGATCGGCTCAGTTATGCTCAGTTTTTAATATGAATTAATTTTTCAGACTGTGTGAGAGTGAGGGAGAGAGAGAGTGCGCAAGGGAGAGAATTTGGTCAGTAGGGGCAGGCGGGCCTGCTGATTGGGCCACTCCAGTGGAATGTTTGACCTTTCGGCGGTGCTTTGATGTGACCAAGTCCTGCTGTGCTAATGAGCCTTGCACCAGCTGAGAGCCGGCTGGGCTGCAGGAGGCCTAAAACTCTGCCAAACTTTAACACAACCCCCACACAACCTTCAAAGAACCAATCACAGGCTTGCACAGCCCCCACATAATTCATAATAGACACACCCACAACCTCCTTTTCACAATAAACATCTACACCAACTCCACACAACCAATCACAGCCAACTAGCCAATATAGACCAATAAACATCAAGCATAACTTCAGCCAATCAATAACCCAGCCTTCATATCCCAATTAACAACAACTCCAACCAGTCATCCAGCATCCCATCTTCAATGTTCTAGAATGTTCCTTTCCCTTCACAGTGGCAGAATGTTCCGAGTTTGGCCATACTGTTCTCAAACGGGCTCCTCCATTCACACTTTTCTAGAATGAGCTAAAACAGATTCAGATGCTTATTTTCAAGCTTTAAGAAATATTGACCAATGCTGAGCATTTGACTGTTGGTACTGGAAAATTGTTCATCTTGTGTGATGTTCATGTTATCTGGATATTGGAAGAAATTATTAGAAGTTGGGACCATATGGAAAATACAAGAAGTGTTTCATAGATTTACGTTGACTTTTAATTAATTGCAGATGGTATGAACTCAAGATATTTCATGTTTTGTCTGGTCAACTTCATTTCATTTGTTAATATACATCCATTCCTGCATTTCAGGCCTGCAACACATTACATTAAGATCTTGGTTAGAAGATCTTCAGTTTGTCTATAAATACATGAGAAAATTATTGAAATGTTTAAGAACAATGTTCCTGAAAGCCAGATTGGAAAGGATTAGCATATTTCTCCCAAAAGCCAGTCACTGTCATTATATGAGGTTGTCAGTGCTCTTGGTAAAGCTCATTTACACTCTGAATAGCACACTGAGCCTTTAAGACAACATCTTTTCTTGGGAGGTCCATGCATTTTTCATCAAGACCACATTCTGCACATATTACAATGGCATGGCTGTGGAAGAAGAGTGTACAGGTACCTTAAGATGTGTTGACAAGTAGAACGGGACAAAATAACACTTGAAACACTTCAACTCTTTGTTTCCTCTGTACCAAAGCATTATAAGAAGGAATGGCAACATTACAGAGTGGTAAATGCTTTACCATCCCAACTTTTTTTGCAATGTGTTGCAGGTCTGAAATGTAGGAACAGATGTATAATAATAAATGACATTAAGTTGATCAGATAAAAACTAAATATCTTGGATTTGTAATGTCTGCAATGAAATAAAAGTCAAAGTAAATGTAAAAAAACAAGGTTAATTTGGCATTTTCTGTCCCAACTTTTTAAAGTAATGTAATAAATGGGTGGCACACTTGTCCTCCTGGTCATCTGAGGACAGACAGTTTGTGTTTGTCCATCTAGTGTGCACGGAGTGGTTGAAAAGACAAACTACTCCTAGAGAGGAGAGACTGAGAGGGCCTTTATTGATGTGAATATATTTTTTTCATCCTCCAGGCCAGGATTTCTGGCATTCATTTCTCTCTCTTTCGCTCTCTCTCTCTCGCTCTCTCGTCTCATTACTCTGGGCACGTGGCGTGTGCTGGTAGTCTTCCTTTCTTCTCCATTAATTGGGTTTGGTTACATTAAGCCCCTCGGCCAAAAGGCCATCCTGCCAATAACACTTTCCATTTTCAACACTCCAGTGAGGACCGCGGGGCCTTGCTCATATTCCAGAATGGTAATTGGTTATTTATTTAAGCCTCTCTCTTTTCGGTTCTGTCCCGGATGAGTGGAGCAGCCTTTTTTCCCTCCTTTGGTGATCTCGGGGTGCTTTTGAAGACACCAGGACAGTAGAATTGGGTGTGTGTTCACCTTTTGTTGTCTAAAGGTCATGCATTCCTGCTGATATGAGCGGGAACACCTGGCCTGGCCTCAGTGTGTGAGCAGAGCTGGGTGTGTCTTTGCTTTTGGCCTTTAACATCCTTTGTTTGAGCTCCTACGTATTGAGATCTGTAATATTAAATCATCCCAACGTTCAGCTGCTAAAGATCTGTTGTGCTTCATATCTCGGTCATATTTAACCTCGTCTGTTGTATTGTCTCTTTGTGCACATATAACTTCAGTCACTTGAGCTATTCAGCCATGCTCCGCCCACAAATGTTATTTTATAGCCCCACCCACAATTGAGTTTTATGGCCCCTCCTACACATTTCATAGCTCCTCCCAAAAATGTTATATTGCTCTGCCCACAAATGGCTTTTTCTGTTACTCAGTTATTGATTACATTGAACTTACTGTCCTTATCTAAGCTTGAAAACACTGGGCAGGGCTTATGGACACACCCACACTTGAAAAGCTGGACTTTTTTGCTGTTTATATATTTTAGGGGTTGTGATTTTTTGTTTTTGTTAGAGGATGGAGTAGATGTATGGGGTAGTATTAATGGAGAACTTATTAATGTGTGATATACTGAAGAACTTCTGAGACAAGAACACCAGCACCCCCTTATGTGATCTCTGCTGTCAACAGGCATCAGATTGGCTTAGAAATGTCTCAACTCTGTTAGCCCCCACCCTAATACATGTACGTTCCCTCCCACATTTACCCCAAAATTTGTCATTGTTCTCCCCAGACATTCTAGATATGAAATCATCAGGTCTTTGTGTGTGTGTGTGTTTGGGGGATACACTCAGGATAGTAGAGGTGGGGTGTTGTGATGAGTGTGAGGAAGGTTTTCGAGGGCATTCACACACATTTAGCAGCATGAGAATTTGTCGTCAACACTCGGGTTTCCATTTCTTCCTGTGCTTGTGAAACATGTTACACACACACACACACACACACACACACACACACACACACACACGACGGTAGCCGCAGGCAGGAGGAGTCCTCATTGCATATAAATTACAGAAGTGGGAAGCGATTATTATAAAAGTCGTGCTTCCTCTTTTCTCCCTCCTTACCGCAGAAGTGTGATAATTGAGTGGAGCACAAAAGGCCTGTTAGCGTCAGAGAGAGAGGGAGAGATTCATACAGACTGGAAGAGGATAACTAGGATATGAGAATAAGCAATTGTTGCCTGTTTTACCTTTCTGTAGTGCTCAACAGTCTATCTCTGTTTCTTTTTCTCTCCTTCTCTCTTTCTTTCTTTCTCTCTCTCTCTCTCTTTCCCTCTCTGTAGTTTCTTTAGGCCTTTGGCCAGCTCGAGTTCCGCACAATGAAATTTCTCTTAAAACCACATCTGAGGCTTCTTGTGAAGCGAGCCGAGCCAAGACTGGTTATAAAATTCCAAATGGAATCACTTCTCTCCAATCCTCCCCCATTCAAAATATGAATAGAAAGGCTTTAAGCCTATTATTTCTCCTCACAATAAAAAGAACCAAAGAGAGAGAGAGAGGGACTTCCAATATGGCCGTCCTCCCTGCCACCCAGTCTGAGTTGAATTCTGGAGTTGCCAGGAATTGGGGATGACTTGCAGTGACGCCAGTCGGACTGCTTCCTGGGCCGGACTGTAAAAGTGTTTTTAGTCTAATGTGAGTGGGATGGAGCCAGGACTTTCCTCCTGAAACCACCTGGAAAGATCCAAGCTGGATTATCCCATAGACTTCTGGCTTTCCATATGAAAAATGGACGTGCCAAACCCTTTGGTTTATTAAAGACTGTGGCTTTGAGAAGCAGACTGTCCAGAAAGACTATATATTGGAGGTCTTACAGCTCAAAAGCTCCTGTTTCAGAGAAAGTGCTGGATGTTTTCACAAGTTCAGAGCTGGGTGGTATAATGATTGTAACATTATTGTGATGATGGTACCATCGGTACTTAAAGGCTTAAATAATATTATGACCATTCCTGGTTTGAATTGGCCTGGGATGTCACAGATGCCACATGTCATGATGATCCCTGACACTTTCCTCAATGCTCTTGTGTTCATTACAGAGGTTAACTGGTCCACTGTGGTGTTGATTGCTTTGTACCACTCATCGTCATATTTCACCTCTGACATCAAAGACCACTTGGGGACATATTCAATGTCAGTGAAGTCCATTCTTGGTACACCTTCACTACAGTGGCTCTAGAACATCCCAGAAGTTAATGGTTTCTGAGATGCTACCACCATCATGCTTCACCAAGTACCCTATTATGATGCCCTTTTGGACATCAGTCACATTTTGTAGTTACATTTTTATTAATTTAAAGCTCATCATAAGCCATATTGTGTCCTAAACCACATCCACTAGTCTGTGAGACATTCATTAACATCTGGAGAAAAGTTTGAGTGGCTTGAGAAACATTTTTTGACGTATTTTTACAGAAACAACCAGTGACGTTTAGGTGACTATTGAGTTCCAGTGTTGGCAACAGTAGATTTGTAGCTTCAGTTCTAAATTAAGAAGCACCATTTGGACCCCAGACATGCCTTGGCTGATGGACTACATCTGGGGGTAAGTGGGAAAATATGTTAAATTGATTTCAGAGTGATTTTTTTTAAAGAATTGCCAAAATGATGATGCTTTTGAAACATAATTTTGCCCAGTACTGACTTGTTGTAGGAATACATGTATCTCATTCGCCTGGAGGGTCTGTACTGGAATTTTAGCTGCACAGTATTGGCAGTTTATTAAGAAATTGAGCGAAACACACTTTGACAGCTGTACCCAGGAGAGCACAAAAGAGCTTCAGATCCAAATAAGGTGGCAAAGCGCAAAAGCTCTTTTTGGATGCTGGACGTCAGCAGTCCTGTACTGGAATATTGAGTTTTATAAGAAATGCACAGCTCTGTGAGTGAGTCTCGGAGACAGATACTGGCTCATTTTTCTTGTGCAGTTTTAATAACAGTCCCCTCCTTTCTCTCTCTGTCCTCCACCCGTATTTCTCTCCTCCTTTGCCTCACTCTGAGACAGAGACTGGGGGCTTAAAGGAAAATCCGCCTGCTTCTTATCTTCCTCCCACAGGAGAAGCCAATAGAAGCTGAAAGGCGTAAAATGAAGGAAAATGCATGGATGCTATCACCTAGGCCTCTGCTTAGGCCCTCCACACTGTCTTCAGGACCCAGGTCACATATTATTAGGAGAAGCTAGCAGCGATTAGGCTTCCTTAGCTTGGATAAGGCCCATTAAAGCTCCTCCACCTAGATTAGGCCCTGACCTCTGACCTTATCCACACTGGCTGTCTTGCTCTCTCTTCCTCTCATTCTGTTATACAGGTGTTACATAATGAACGATGTTGCTTACAGTCTCATTCATTCCATGTTTGTATGAGTTTCTCTAAGGAATACAGCCTTAATATTTCTTTTTATTTGTTGAATTTAACAAATTGATAATGATAAAATATCCAATATTATGTGCAGGAACTTCTGCACAGGCCACATTTTAATGCCCTCATTCAGATTGATGAATGCTTCATTGTAGAGAATCATGCCGACTATTCCAATTTTACAATGGTGGTGAAGGTACAATGCACAAATGTATATATTTTAATGACAATCCATAACCTCAAATGAATCAAACTATGTTTTGCTTGTAGTGGTGATTATGACACAAAATTATGAGAAATCTTTTATTTGGGTACAGTTTTGGGGCATTGGCAATGTATCCCTTCACCTTGAATGAGCCTTAAAATGATGTTTAAGTTCAAAAGTGTCATAAAACTATGTCTCAATGTATTCATAGCCATTTAATTTCAAATTTTTAATGGCTTTTAACATCTGGTTCCTATCATCACCACTATTAACAGTTTTGACTCGTTGTGTGGAGTTACCCTTTAAAGGAAAAACTGCTAAATGACTAATGATGGGTGAAACTGAATTGGGGTCAGGAGTGATGTCATGATGTCATTGTCAAACTGCTTCTAAGTGACCCCCCGCTAGCCGTCATTCATCATTAGCAATGTCAGTGTTCTCCTTCATGAAGCCTTCACTCCCTCAATCCTCCTCCTGTCCATTCAACAGGCAGAAACTCCCACACGGACACTCCTCCACCCTCTGGCTTTAAACCACACCGTCTCACGAGCAGTAATGGTACCTTCCACCTCCCTATCTGCTTTTTGGCCCAATTAGCAGGTCAGGAATGTCGAGCCCTACTCACAAATTACAACAAACTGCTCATTTCAGCCCTGCCCTACCTCCAGGACCTCATGGTCATTCTGAACTTGTCTGGCCTGAAGTGCTTCGTCTAAAGTACCGTCATTACTGATGAAAATCCAGATTGTGTTTGCAGACAGATGATCTCTTGTAGCACTTTTAATTTGCATATTAAAAAGTGTTATGCTTATTCTCATTCTAAAGCAATGTTATAAATAAAATAAACTTATTGTAATGTTCGGTCATGTAGCTACAACCAAATATATCAAGCTTTATAAATAAAAAAGAGACAAATCTGAAGATATCAGGAACATTAAAAGAATACTTTATCTAATTAAACATTAAAGTAATACATAATAATTTGACCCTATTAATTATTATTTTATGTTATCCCAGGAATTATATAACATGTTTATATCAAGAGGGCAAACTCATTTGCGATGGAAATAAAAATACACTTAAATTTACACTTAATTTAAATCCTTTGTGTGTGTGTGTGTGTGAGCATATTACTGTGCAAAATTCTTAACCTAAACATATTTAAACCATTTATCTCAGTAAAAGTGGTCTTTTACTTGTGAGAACAGCATATATCTTTAGAATAAATACAAAATAACATAAATACAGCTATTACAAATAATCCTAACAAGGATTTCTTGCTACGATTAAAGTAGCTGCAACGTCATGAAGAACAAAGGTTGGTTCCAGATATTCTTGATGTTGCTCAGCCATCACATACATTAAATTCCATCAGCACGTCAGTTCATTTATGAGTGCTGTGCAAAAAAAATGGCCATCCCACATGATTTGCACAAAAGAGCAGAGTGCAGTGATTGGTTGCAGCTGCATGTGGATGTCTACAAACTAAATTTGTAGCAATATAGTAAGGAAGGTGAAAGTTTCTTAAAAAGAAAATTACTGCTGATGAGACATGGATTCATCACTATGAGCCGGAGAGTAAACAGCAAAAACATCCTCAATCACCAACTAAGAAAATGTTTGAAAATAATGTTTTTGTCTTTTCTGAAAACAAATTAAAATCAATTCTACAACCAGAGTGTGGATCGTTTTAGACTCACACTCGTATGTACTGTATATGTGTTTGTATGTATATTGAATATGGTAATGCATATGATTATATAGGTCATATTTACATTAAGAAAACAGTTCATGTCTGTCCAGCAGTGAATGTGTCTTCCAATGATTTGTTTTGGGCTTTATTTTTCAGTTTTGTGATGAGATTGAGTTATTTATGTACCTTTTTGCAGTAGTTGAAAGAGATAATGGTAAATTATGTTAATATATACACACAGATCCAGCTGTAATGATGTTGGGGGTTCCTGTGTGTGTGTTTGTGTGTGTGTGGGTGTATAAGTGTGTGCTGTTTATTGTCAAAGCTGCTGCTTTGTGAGTCAGCCGTGTGTGTGTGTGTGTGTGTGTGTTGAGGCCGATGCTGACGTGATTAACCCTGCTTAGTTCCACCGCAGACGGCCGAGACTCTGTAATGAACTCTCTTATTCACCGGCTAATGATTCCCTTTGATCTCCAGCCCCGAGACCTCTGCTCTGCCTCTGCCCTGTGGCGTTCCCTCCCTCCCTCTCTTCATCCCTCCATCTCTCCCTCCATCGCCCTCTTTTTTTCTCCCTCCCTCTGTCCCTCTGCCCCAAAAACTACTGCAGTGGAGTGTTTTTGTGCTGTTGATGTGGGTCTTCTAGGGCTGCACGCTGTGGATAAAAGTCCCTATATTGTGATTACATTATTCTAAGTTATATTAGTAAAATGTAAACATTCTTGTTACCACAACAAAAGTAGAAATACCATTAAACACAATCCTTTATATTGGTATAGGGCTCAAAATTATATTTGCATGATTATCCCAGATGTCCATCAATTTGGAGTCCAAAGTTTGTGGCTTTAGTTTACAAATAAACTAAAAGCCCAGCTTTCAAAAACAATAAAGCTTGTGTAAGCTCCTCACAGCAGGAAGTTCTAATCTAAAGTCAGTTTTACTGATGATGAGCATCATAAATATGGCTGAATTGATCTACAATAACGTTACTGTCTTCACTGCTGCTCACAGTCCATCCTGAGAGCTCGAGTTCATGGGTCTTGGTCTCTAGTAACAACCTAGTCTTGTGTAGTGCTTTGGGTTCTAACATTCCCTCTTCTCTCTGTGTGTGTACATGTTCTACAGTCGAATAAGGTTCCTGTGGTCCAGCCGTCACATGCGGTTCACCCCCTCACACCTCTGATCACCTACAGTGACGAGCACTTTGCCCCGGGGCCACACTCCGGACACCACCCACAGGACATCAACTCCAAACAAGGTAGGCACCAAAAATGTCTTTTTGGGTGGGCTGGTTACAGATAGTAAGAACATTTATTTAGTCATTACTCTGCGTTCCTCTCTAAAACCCACCAACTCATACAATTTATTGAAACAAAAGCCAACAACAGAGGTGGGTAAACCTCAACAAACAATGTCAGTATCTCAATAACTTGTCATGTGACCTTGAGTATCAATTATAGCTTGATAAAGATGTCTCATACTGTTCACAAGTCGACTTACTGTCTTCTGAGCATGGCATCCCAGTCTTCTTGAAGGGAAGCCGTCAGGTCATTGAAGTTCTGGAGTACAAAGTTATGAGCCTCAACATGGCGACTCAGCCGATCTGATTTTTCTCTGTTTTCTATGGGATTAAGGTCAGGAGAAAGTGCCACTTCATTTGAGGTACCCCAGTCTCCAGCAGCTGTTCCCTAATGATGCAACTTTGATGAGCTGGAGCATCATCATCCACAAAAATGAAATGAGGCCTGTGTCGTTCATGCAGTGACACAATGACTGGATTAATGATGTTATTAGAGTAGTATGGGCTTGTCACTGTACCATTCACACAGTGTAGGAAGTTCTGTATTGACTAGACACACTCCATAAACAAACACCACCACCACCAAAGACTCGTCTGGTGACAACAGTGGCTGATGCACAGCGTCTCCTTCATGTCTCCAACATCGTTGGCAGCCATCATTTCTGCTCAGCATGAATCGACTTTCATCAGTGAACAACACTGAGGTCCACTGGTCCCTCGTTCAGCGTAAACGCTCCCTGGCCAGTGCAAGACGGTGCCAGCTGTTCCTGGTTTTGTGGTTAAGTACTTGTGCAGGTCGTCTAGCAGACAGACCATGCTGATGTAAATGGTTTCGATTGGTCTGATGTGACACTTGGGTGCCTCTCACCTCCCTTAAATGTACCTGGAGTTGTGTGGCATCATCATTCGGTTCTGCAGGGCACTGTTCACAATGAAGCATTCATCAGTGTGGGATGTGACCAAAGGACGTCCACTTCTATGCCTTTTTGTGACTCTTCCAGTCTCTCTGTATCTCTGTTACAACCTGCTGATGACTCTCTGTGACACACTGAGCTCAGTGCTCACTTCTGTCTGAGAACATCCTGTTTGAAGCCTCACAGTGGTGAGGTGCTGATGATCAGGTGTTAGGTGTGGTCTTGGTGTGATGATGTCAGAATGAGAACAGCAGGATGAGGAGGATTTTAAATACCTATTCTAACTGAAGCAGGACTTTTATTGGTGGATTCATGGATCAAACAGCTGTAATGAATTTTGCTGATTGTTTAGAGAAGCAAGTTGTGCAAAAAATTCAGAAACACTGAACAGTTAAAAGTTTAGAGACAGCCACATTACGTTCACCTGTAAAGGTTAGAGCGCATTTAGGTTAATCCTGAAATTTCACCCCAAAGCCAAACATCCTTCACTTTTAGTGAGCAGTATATGTATATAGTGCTGCTGTAAGTAAGATTATATAATGTGAAAATATAATTTTAGCAAAACTGGCAGAGGTGTGTCCTTACACTACTCATTTGTGATGGAGTGGAAGAGTCTACTGACTGAAGATAAATAATAATAAAAA
This sequence comes from Crenuchus spilurus, assembly GCA_036984385.1. Classification (NCBI taxonomy): domain Eukaryota; kingdom Metazoa; phylum Chordata; class Actinopteri; order Characiformes; family Crenuchidae; genus Crenuchus; species Crenuchus spilurus. The sequence continues at coordinate 21,832 of BRDA01015502.1, read as the reverse complement.
AATAATAAATTTGTTATTTATTTATGATGTTTTCAGGGCTGTGTGAACATGTCAAATCCCATCTTTTCTAATCAGATTTGAGTCACTTTCATATGTGGTTCTAGATCAGATATGTATCAGATCCGTGGACATGTGACTTGAATGTGAGTGACTTGAATGTCTTTTTGCTTGTACACATTTGCGAATTGTGTGAGGCAGTGTTGGCTTCTCTTGTTTACTCACGTAGCTGTGAAAACAGCAAAAGCAGGCAGCTGGCATTTATTCACCTTCTTCACCTGATCATGTACAGTCCACCACCTGTTTACTGACCTCCTGAGCAAAACACCATCACACAACTACTAACACGTCATTTTTACCAGTTTTACTCAAATCAGTCTCACAAATACAGGGTTGCCAGATCCCCCAAACATCCTACTGATTTTGTAACAAAGTCACACTACACAAACGGAAACTAGCCCAAAATCTAAAGTGTCACATACATTTCAATGAGCTTTAAAATGTAAATCTTCTGAAAATCTTTCTTTCTTATTCAGTTTCTTCATTTATTTAGTGTAAAAACCCTGCAAACCACCAACTCTGGACGTTTTACTGGTGACTTTACTTTTGTAAACCTGGCAACCCTGCACAAATATGATGCTTTTTGCTGTTGGTGATGAAGGCAATGTGTATATATATCAATGTGCACATGCGCACCATTTCAGGGACAGATTCACAGGTTCACATTACAGATAAAGCTCACTTACATTTATGAATGTGAACCGTCAAGATAGTTAAATCTGATCTGAGCAAAAAATCTGATCTGAGCAACGTGGCTGTAACGTGGATGTAGCCTTAGAAAGAGCTGCAGCTCAAAATCATGTTTCCTGAAAGAAAACTCAGTTCAACTGGTTCAGGTGATGCTGAGACTCATCAGTTCACCTTTACTTTCTCTGTTAGTTTTTAACATGAACGTTATTTTTTGTGGTGCCTGATTTTGGTCATATGTCACATCATTGCATAGATGTTTGAACAAGCAGTTCATTCAGTCAAGTTAGACTCTCGCATGACTCTCTTAGCATTACCTAGCCCCGTTCAGCATTGCTAACATCCTAAAATATATGGTAACTGAAAGGATGTGCTGCTGTTTGGGTAAACAGTTTCAGTTTATGAGCGACAGTAAAAGGTTAACATTTACTCACCAGTCGTAATTCAGTGCTACAGCTTCCTGTACCTCGCTGTTCTCAAGCCATGCTCCTATAGACTTTAGCTTCAGTCCTAATCAACTCCACCTGATTATTGCCTGCAGGGGTGGTGACCACTGGTCTAAACTGTGCTGAAGTCTGATGGGTTGTATGGTGTTACTCTTGTGTTATTAAGGTCACTCCAGCATTTACCCATGATTCATTCAAAACTTCATCACATTCAAAAATGACCTGAGAATGTGAAGAACTGGTCTCCAGACCATTCTCAGTTCACTGTCATCACAGCTTACTCCACTGTTGCCCACCAATGTCGCCTATTTGGATTTCTGATCTCCAGCAAGAAGTTTCATTTAAATGATCTTATGCGTCAGTTTTACCACCATGATGCTCTACAGCATCAAAAGAGATTTGAGTTCTTCAGAGAGCTGTTTTAAATGCTACTTGGGCTTTACCTGGCCTTAACCATAGCTAAATCAGTAGTTAACTGGTTGATTGATTGATCAATTAGTTGCTTGGTTGGTTGGTTAGTTCCTTGCTTGGTTGGTTGATTGTTAACTGGTTGGTTGGTTAGTTCCTTGCTTTGGTTGGTTGATTAGTTGCTTGCTTGCTTGGTTGATTGGTTAGTTCCTTGCTTTGGTTGGTTGATTAGTTGCTTGGTTGGTTGGTTGGTTGGTTGGGTGCTTGACTGACAATTATAATTCTAAGGTTCTGCTGTTCTGCGATGGGTTCTGATGTGTGTAGCCTGTGCTGAAGGTTCTACTGTTTTGGAATGAGTTCTGATGTGTATTATCTGTGCTGGAGGTTCTGCTGTGTGATGTTCTGATCAGCTGGGTTTTATTTGCAGTAACTGGGATTAATTAGAGTAACTGTGAGGACTGATCCCAAAACGGTGAGCTGCAGAGGGATGTGTACAGTTCCAGCTTTGTTTTCTCTTCCAGCTCTGCGGGGGGCATACACACTCCGGGGGGGTTCACAGCAGTTGGATGTGTGTGTGTGTTTGGCACACAGTCCTGCACATGATCACAAATCCATATGTGCTCCTTCCGGCAGAGTCTCATCTCCACAGCAGAGAGAGAAAGAGAGAGAGGAGAAAGGAGAGCAAAAGAGAGAGAGAGACAAGCTGTGAGAGAGAATGAAGAAAGGGATCAAGACAGACATACATACACCACCACACATACAACCCCACACGCTACCGCACACGTACAACCCCACACGCTACCGCACACGTACAACCCCACACGCACAACCCCACACGCAACCGCACACGTCCAACCCCACACGCAACCGCACACGTACAACCCCACACGCAACCGCACACGTACAACCCCACACGCTTCCGCACACGTACAACCCCACACGCACAACCCCACACGCAACCGCACACGTACAACCCCACACGCAACCGCACACGTACAACCCCACACGCAACCGCACACGTACAACCCCACACGCAACCGCACACGTACAACCCCACACGCTTCCGCACACGTACAACCCCACACGCTACCGCACACGTACAACCCCACACGCTACCGCACACGTACAACCCCACACGCTACCGCACACGTACAACCCCACACGCTTCCGCACACGTACAACCCCACATGCTTCCGCACACGTACAACCCCAATACTGCTGTACACACCCCTTCTTCTGCTGTGTCTGCATACTCCTAGATTAACAGCCCTGACCAGAACGTGCTGACCTGTATCAGTTATTATTAATCATTAGAGACTGGGATCAACAAATTAATTAAGGGTCAATACTGATATTAATTATTAGTAATCAAGGACATCAATAATCATCTCAATAAATTCTCTCTGTCTCTGTAGGTATGCCCAGGCATCACTCTGGTCCAGATATTCCAAACTTTTACTCTCTCTCTCCTGGAGGAGTCGGACAGATCACCCCACCACTGGGCTGGTGAGTATATAAATGCACACACACAGAGCCAGAAGCTTATCAAATGGCATCAAGATGGTTTTTCCTCCCTTAGCGAACTCATCTCAAAGCAGACTTGGAGACACACCCCCAGCTTTAGTTTGTGTATGTATTTGATCACATGAGGTTCTCCTGAGTCATTCCAGGCCGAGCGTCCTTGAGTGGAGACACATGTGAGCAGGAGAAATGGGAGAAAAAGCCTCTCTGAAAACTGTATGTAAACACACTGAATCAGGATCAGATGGTGGCATCGGCCGAGCGAGCAGCACTGACTGCATGAAAGAGTTACTGAAGCTGAAATATCATCAGAGTATCTGCGGGTATTTTGTGGGGCACTTTCTACAGCTCCACAACAGGGAGAAATGACCTCTTCTACATAGTCCACCATGAAGAGGAAGAGACTGTGGATGTTTGTGGACTCTCCTGCCATGCAGCCTCTGTGTGCTCAAAGTTCATCCTGGTGCTCAATCGTGGGGTGCCCATGTCCCAGGCATATTCAGATGGGGACAAATATGCCTTGTCCTGTTGGAATTTGACATCAGGGAGCCTCTGTAGATATGATTCCAACCCTGCTGATGTATAAACCCACAACGAGACATTTCCATGTGTACACGGTTCTACAAAGAGCCCTTTTGACAGTGGTCTTTGCACCAAAATGATTGAGCGGAACATTGTATCAATAATCAACAAACTCTGGGAACCATTTGCTGCTATATTATGTGTGAAGGACCATTTAATCATGCAGAGATCCATTTATCTCATCTCGGGTTATTTCCTTTCCTAAAGAACCTTTGAAGAACTTTAATAATGCAACATTTTTATTATAAAAGCTCAACATTTTAGTCTACAGCTGTCATCACAGAGGCTGTGAGATATTTGAGGAGCAGTCCCTCACTCGTGGTTCTCTTGTGTTCTCCTCTGTTCTCAGGTTTTCTCATCATATGGTTCCAGGACCACCTGGACCTCATGCCACGGGTATCCCACATCCTGCCATCGTAAATCCCCAGGTCAAGCATGAGCCCCCACATGAGACTGACCTGATGCACATGTGAGTGCCATTTCTTCATCATCATCATCATCATCATCATACGCCTCACCCTTGTGTACTTACTCCCAGATGATCAGCTCTGTCCAGAACAGGACATGCTGACTTGTATCACCTGTGCTAATCATTAGTAACAGGGGTTTGCCAATACTGATCACTGATATCAATATTTAAGACTGAAATTCATTTACCATAAAAGTGATATTTTTATTTACTCACATTTACATTAAATGAACAGTGTTTAGTATTAGAACCATATAAAAATATAGAGCTTTGAACTTTACAGACCTCTTAAACAACAGAAGCACATTTGACTACATGCCATGGACACATGGTTAAAGTGCCAATTCTGACTTTAAAACATGCCAAATATGGGCTCAGATTATCAGTCCGGGCCGATAATATCCACCTTTATTAAAAATTTTAATTTATGATACATTTTAGTTCTGTACACATCAATGTTGTAAACATAGAAAGAAATCATGTTAAGGGAGAAGAGCAGATTATACTGCAGAAATATCCACATTCTTGTATTATCTTTTAAAAATATAGTAGTGATTTGTAGCAAAAATGATGTATAAATGTGTCTATAATTAGTTTTCTAAGCATAAAAGTTAATTGAATTAATTTACATAATTAATTAATTTACACACAATTGTGCCTATTGGCTGATTCTTTAAGAAGATACATTGATTTTTTTTTTTTACTGATTAATCGTGATAGCCCTAGTGCACTTTAGTTCGCTTTCTGAGAGAACTTGACTTCAGGAACCTGGGCCGAATGAGACATTTGTAGAATTTTAGGCCCTATTAGCCTTGCTGGACCCTGGATAAGTCATGGTGAAACAGATAAGGCTATCTGCTCCATTTAGCCTCAGGTAGCTGATCGTGCTCTCAGATTGGACTGTTCAGCCCACAGAGGATAGACTCTGTGCTCTGTGATATAGAGAGGGTGGCTGGGAGGGTAGGTTTGGTTGCCATTACTGGTGAAGTAATCTCGCTCTGCATGAAAGCACCCAACTGGACGTGATTAAAAGAGTTCCAGTAGCAACTCATGCTCTTCTGTGATTGGTTGAAACTGTACGCCATTCTCACACTCGCCACCGTCACTGTAGCTGCAGTTTTAGTGTCTCCTTACACTATACACACTGTTCTTTAATCGTATTTTTAATACCTTAAAAACTAAAGACATGGATACTTAAGTAAAAAAAAATTAACTATAGTGTTACTTTTAGTAATGTTATACTGGCTCACAATGACTGTTTACTCAGTTATTCAAAGTACTTGTGTAATGATTTATAGTAGATACAGAATAATTCATAGTGGATGGTTAATGATTCATAGTAGATACAGAATAATTCATAGTGGATATTAAATGTATAGTAGATAAAAATATCTTATTTTTAAGATTTAAAAAATAACTTTTTTTATTATCACAATAAATAGCAAAATATTCATAGTATACTGAATAAATCACAGTAGTTACTGAATCATTCATAATGGATACTGATGATGATTTATAGTCGTTATTTAATTAGTTGTAATAGATTCTAATGATGTAACTGAATAAATTGTTATAGATATGTGAGTAATTGTAAATAATTGTGATGTATTTGGTATCCACTATGAATTATTCACATCGTCATAGATACTGAATATTTTAGAATAAATATTAAATAATTCATAGTGGATGCTGAATTTATAGTAGAGTTTATAATAATTCATAGCGAGTGTGTAATAATTGATAGTAGATATGGAATAATTCATAGTGGGTAGTGAATGGTTCATAGTAGATGCTGAGTAATTCACAGTGGTTGCTGAGTAATTTCAGTGGATACTGAATCAGTCATAATAGATATTAAATCATTCATAGTTGGTGCTGAATTTATAGTATAGAGTTTATAATAATTCATAGTGGCTATGGAATACTCTGTAGCAGTTCTAGAGTAATTTGTAGTCCTCAGTAGATCATAGGCCTTAGAATGATTAAGTGAGGTATACGCCTGGATTTTAAGAGGTGAATTCTTGTTATTTTAAGCATCTGTTGTTGTGAATGATTGCAGGAAGCCTCAGCATGAGCAGAGAAAAGAGCAGGAGCCCAAAAGGCCTCACATCAAGAAGCCGCTCAACGCCTTCATGCTTTATATGAAAGAGATGAGAGCTAACGTGGTGGCTGAGTGCACGCTGAAAGAGAGTGCCGCCATTAACCAGATCCTGGGCAGAAGGGTACGTACTGGACCCCAGTGTTCTGTGCTTTGTACCTTCACTAGCTTGAAGGTAGTTCTGTGGATCCCTCAGCCCATTATTTACTAACTATTACTATCAACAAAAGATGATACATGACCTCTAGTGGATGTTTTTTAGCCTAACGTACCTTCGTACAACATCTTCAGTAAGATATAGGGACTTAAATGTGCTCTACCAAATAGTTTAACAGTATGTTAAAGGGTCAAATCAAGAGGTTTTTCAGAATATCAACCCAATACTATTACCTCAGCATGACCACAGCTATAGGAGACTATTTTATTGTTTATTTTAAGAAAACATTAGAAACAAAAATGTAAGCAATTTTGATGGTTTGGTCACTTTGCTGCTGAAAAAGTCAATATAGTATACTGCCCCCTGCTGTTTATACCACAATTTTACTTAATTTCACCACATTTATAGCTTCACATTTAATTTCTGATGTGTATCGTTCACTCCAGACAAAGGCAGTCAGTTGTACAAGGAAGAGTTCTAGTGTAGATGTACACTTAGTTAAGAGTGTTTACTACACAAAATGCCAATCTCCTTCACTCAGAACACTCAGAAGTATTTGTTTCTTCATGTGGATGGAAAAAAACCTGTCATCCTGTTAGCATGACCTTTTGTTTACAACACAGTGCAGATGCATCAGGATCTACTGCTCTGTTCCTTTTGTAGACTATCTCTTCTCAGGACTGTACTGGTGTTTCAGAGACAGAGGCAAACCCACATGCTGCTGTCAGTCTCAGAGTGTGATGCTCTTGTGATATCTGTGGGCAAAGCTCCACAAAATAATAATTGCACAGTAAAATTCTCATATTTCAGAGAATTTTATGTAGAAGTCATAATACATGTAGTATAATCCGGGGTGCACAAAGGTGTTTACAGGTCATGATGATGATAATCAGCTGGCCAGTTCAGCAGGAAACCCTTAAAAAACAGTAGGTTTGGTTCTTTAAGGGGAAAAGGCAGGCTTGCCAAACGTGTGCCAAAATGTGTTCCCCTTTTCCGAAAGAAAGGAAAAAGAGGAACCGCTGAGCATGTTTAATGCCTTAACTGAGAGCCCAAGTGGTTTGAGGCAGCCAGCCACAGCAAAGTGGAAATGTGCGGCTGTGTGGGGTAATTGCCCGCTGACATAGTTTGAAGTAAAGCGCCGCTAAATTGGAACCAGTGTTTTGATATGAAATCAAAGTTCTCCCTCTTTTTTTTTTTTGATCTGAGTTAATCTTTTCATCGTGTCCCCCCCCCTACCCAACCCCCCAGCTCCCTCAAATATAAATGACTTGGAAGCTACAAGGGGCTTCGCAGCAACACCAACATGCGTCACTTTGGGAAAGTAGAGGAGAGTAATTGAGTGACTTGTCTTTTCTCTTTCTGTTGCGCTAAACAGTGGCACGCTTTATCTCGGGAAGAGCAAGCTAAGTATTACGAATTAGCCCGCAAGGAACGGCAGCTCCACATGCAGTTATACCCCGGCTGGTCTGCCAGAGACAATTATGTAAGTATCTCTACAGACGCATTGGCAGATGAGGTGTGTGTGTGTGTGTGTGTGTGTGTGTGTGTGTGTGTGTGTGTGTGTGTGTGTGTGTGTGTGTGTGTGTGTGTGCGCGTGTGTGTTCTTTAAAGGAGTGTTGCACCCAGAAATCATATTTATCCTCTTACCTCGGATGTAGTCTGGAGTCAAAATTTTGCTTCTGCACACCTGGAGCTTTGAGGCCAACAATAGCTAGAACTCTATCGCCACCAAAACTCAACAGTCTCTCAATCTTCATTCATGTGTTACGAAGGTCTCACAGACTAGTGGATGTGGTTTAGGACACAATATGACTCACTGTGAGCTTTAAAACTTGTGTAGCTGAATGCTGTGGCGGCCATCTTGGATCAGGAAGTGATCAGTTTCAATGATTATGAGCATCATGAATATGGAAGAATCCGCTATTTTTATAGAAGGAACTGGGCTGTTTAGGTGACTATTGAGTTCCAGCGTTTGGTAGCACCGTTAGACTCCAGTTATAACCTTAAAGTAGCAAAATTTGGACTCCAAACATTCTTTCGCTGACTACATCTGGAAAAACTGATTTCTGGGGAAACCATTCCTCTTGCAGGTGTAGTTTTCTGTTCACAGTCAGAGTTTCTGTCTTCAGCTGTGTACTGAATGTTTTACATGAGTGCATGTCCTTCTGGCAGTCAAAAGTTTGGTGACACTTGGCTTTATCACAGAGGTAGATAGTAGCTCAATGATCCTCTTGAGTACTGAGTAACTTATATAGCAGCATTAATCAGTCTCATAAGTAAAGTGTGTACGGCTTTATTCTTCTGGGTCTCTTTGGTCTAAAATCTGTTTTCTGTAGGAACTTTTCCTCATATCCCATATTTTTATTGCATATATCAGTACTGATACATAAACATTTAATGGACATTGGGTTTAGAATTCCAGAGAAATGTATCAGTTATAAATAGAGGGTGCGAAATGCAGTGAAGTGAATAAACTGAGGACACTTTTAGATGATTTTTTTTCATACTTAGGTTAAAAGCTTGGTGAAAGTTAAAGTGTCTCCAAATTTTTGATGGGCGTGTGTGTCTCTCTGAATGTGAGTCTGCCTGCACGTGTCAAAAGTGTGGCTCCAGCACTCACAGTCACTCCACCACTGAGGCGTTTTGCGCTGTTTGTTCGGCTCCCCTCGGACACGGCCGGCACAGCTCTCACTGTGACCCCTCGCATCACTGGGGGTCTTCACAGAGGCCAAACCACAAGAATACAACCAATACAGCAAGTGTATGGACCTCTGAATCTGTGTAACCTCTTTGTAGTCAGTGGTGTGCTCATATTTAAACTGTCTATGGGAAAAATGACTGATCTCAAAATTTTATTTTCATCCAATTGTCACTGGATCCACAGAATTATGTGAATAAAAATGCAAATATATAGCTTTTATTTTCAATGCATTTTCATTTCTGCTTCCCATATTGTGAAATTTATCTTTAAAGTCTAATTTTTGGGGGCCCGAGTCACTCAGCGGACTAAGGCTGAGCTATAATTTGAGGATAGCAAGTTCAAATCTTGATCATGCTGCTCGACATTGACAGCCAGGCAGTTGAGAGAGCAAAATTGGCCGTGCTCTCTCTTCAGGTGGGCAAGATGGCACACTCTCCCTAGCACTATAAACTGTGTTGACTTATTCGGGCGTCTGGCAGGCGATCCATCTGTACCGGGGTTCTGCGCTTTCCTATGAGTGCACTAGCTGCCCGGTGGCGATGCATCACCAGCAGTTTTGGGGAAAAAAGAGGCTTGACGTCACTGGTATTGGAGGAGGCCTTTGCTCGTCTGCCCACTCCCAAGAGAGTCAGGGACATTTCAAGTGATAGGGAGAGTGGGTAAAAGGGGTAGGGTTAATTGGCCACTGAAATACATTGGGGAGAAAATTAGGGAGAAAATTATAAAAAAATTAATCCAACTTTTACATTTTTATATTGATTTTATGTTACAGAACAGCTGCCAAAGCATGACTATGTATGTTACAAGCTAATTATTATTTGATTTGATTGCAGCACTGCTATGTGTTGAAATGTCATCACATTGACATCATTAGCAAGCTTGTCTGAATGTGGTAGTTAAGCTGCTTTTGCACTTAAATTTGATGAGCTGTTCTAATAATAGAATGAATGTATTAGACTTGCTGTAGCACCTCAGAATTAGGTGGGTTTAGTAGGACCTCATTGCAATATAAAGCAATGTACACTACATAGAGTGGCAATAAATTCAAGAAGTGCACTGCAGTGCAACATGCAGTGAATGAATACAATCAGAGGAATCATGAATGAGCCTGAAGACCAGGTCAGAAGACAAGATGTTGTGAAGAAACACTCTCTAAGGTCACCATGAGTCAGGGTTGCTTAATAATAGTAATAATGAACGTGAAAGTGCACAAGCATTGGCACATTGACCTCCACATTTAGCACATGCTTAAATCAGTGGGCAGCCCTTATCCATGGTGCCCAGGGAGCAATTGGGGATTAAGTGCCTTGCTCAAGGCCATGACCTGCCAGGGGATAGGGCTGGATATAGACGTTTTTGTTCACTACACAGTGCAAAAGCGTTTTTAATATGCAGTTAATTTTTCCCATAGTCATAAACAGACTAGCATTTCCTTATATGGACATTGACTACAAACTGAGGCACATCTTGTGGTCTATTTCACTTCAGTGCCTTTTTAGGACTTGTGTAGTGTATTGTGCAAAAATTTGGGCAATTTTGGCCAAATGTTTACGTTACTTGCAGTGGAGAGTTGCAGCATTTGTCAGAGTAAAGCATCCAAAATGCTATAATATAACATAACTATGATGCTAAATAGAGTGGCAGCCCTGTTCTTAACTTAAATAGGACAGTGTATTGGTGTATATGAGTTTCTATTTCTGTAATGTTCTGATTTAGGGGGAAATATGATGGAAGTGAACATTTTAAGTTGAAACCAGTCGCTGGCTGGGAAGCCAATGGGGGCAAAAGGGGCTAAGGAACACTTCAAAGAAGGATGAACTTTCCACTCGGCTGGTTCCATTAGCAGTGGGCATACAGCTGTATTTAACAGTGTTAAGCACTGTGAGCACATCCCTGCTCTGTCTCTCTCTCTCTCACACACACACACACACACACACACACACACACACACTCCCTTCCCTGCTCTGGGCTTCATGGCTCTGTCAGCCACGGCTAGAATACACAGATTAGCTGCTGAATAAGTGGATTATCAGACTTTTACAGCAGGCAACCAAAGCGCGCCTCATATTGGACCGCAAAATGACGGCACAGAGCTATCTATACCTATAGTCACCCTGCTAGGGGATTTAGGGGTAAGCTACAAATCCTCAACCAATCCAGACTTCTGGCTTGAGAGCCAGTGTTCATGTAAATTAGACTAGGCCAGATATTTCATCCGGACGTGAAACTTTTTTTGATTGATCATTAGTGTCTAATGTCGTACGAGGGGATTAGTGTGGAGTGTTTAAATACGTCCAGGACGGGCAACTGACCCATCCGTGACTTACAGATTTGTTCTCGGCAACTGTTGCCAGGTTGGACAAGCTTTAGGGGGAAATTCACCATATTTTACATTCAGTGTATGCTGCTGGACATGTGCTGCTATTATTGAAACTGATAGGAAATGACAGTAAATTGGCTACCATGCCAGTCTTACTACACAGTGTCGCCCATCACACAATTTCTTTATGCCCAAATCTTGTTTTTTTACATTCAGTACATGAAGTAAATACATAATATAATAAAATAATGGTGATGACTTAAAATTTCCCAAAAGTCATTTATTTCAGGCTGCACAGCACTGAATGGACTTTTAGATGTATGTTACAATTCTGATTCAGTGTTCAGTTCTATTTGTTTGGGACTCGAACATCACTATCATGCATTTTGGCATTTTGTACCCACTTGTCCAACCTTCCTACAGTTGCTAAGAGAGGGCATATTAGTGGGTGTTATTGTCTTGAGTAAACCCCTTATACACAGTTGTCAGAATATTATGACCACCTATCTAATAGTGGGAAAAACCAGGCTTGGCTTGAATGACACTAGTGTGTAGTGGCATGGACCGTATTAGATGATGGAAGGTATTTGGAGTGCTCCTGGTCCACTGCGTCAATTGCTCTGTACCACTAGCCGGATTTGTCATTCACCTCTTGTATCAGTGGCCCATGGAGCACCACTGTTATGCTGTTGCAAGAAGTAAATTTTCATTACACCTTCACTGCAGCGGCTCTAGAACATCCCATAAATTGGTGGTTTCTGAGATGCTGCCTCCACATTGCTTCACAGCTACCCTATTATAGTGACCTTTTGGTCATCAGTCACATCACGTCCTTTGCTCATGACAGTTTTACACTCTGTTACAACTGACTGGTGTGCTCACTTATTTATACATGCAGCAAACTTTACACTTTGACATACTGTGTCAACAATGTTGGCAGATAATGCTGCAGTGTGTGGCTTCCTCGCAGGCATCTCGCCTTTCCTGCCTCACTACTTTTACACACATTTAAATAGTTTTAATTGGTCTGTCAAAATCAAACTAAAACTAGCATAGCATTGTCAAGTCAGGGATGGGGTGGGCATAATCAGACTTTGATGCTGCAATCAAAAATGGGATTTGTTCACACTAATCAGTGACTCATAAGGGTTAAGTATCACCGTTATCGTCAGTACTGATATATTGCAACACCCTTAAACAAAATGTAGATTATTAACGTTGACAGAGAAGAAAATACCTTGTGATTGGCAGGTTTCTTGACAGATTAATCAGGCTGTGTCACGTATCATGCTACAGGAGTTATGATATATTGTATAATGTGATTTTTTTTTTTTTTGTAATTTTAGTGATGTGCAGACTTGTTCACATTGGAATGGAAGAGTTTAATAGCTGAAAACAGATTAACGCTGCCCTCTAGTGCTTTGGGGGCTTTAAACACAACACTAACCACAGTCCTAGTGTAGTGCTTTATTTGATATACTGTAAAATCATCAGGATGGACAGGAAGGTAGGGTCCCTCCAGTGCTGTGATTGGCTGAAACGGTGATTGACAGGGCTTTGGCCGGTGGTGTCCAGTAGGGGATGAGCGAATATGGCAAAAGGCAGATGGTTTAGAGTGGTCTAGTGGCCGTGAGTGCTGGAGCCACACTTTAAAAGTTCTCCCGGATATTTTCTAGGGAAAGAAGAAGAAGAGGAAGCGGGAGAAGCTCCAGGAGTCTGCCTCAGGTAAGAACCGTCTGCTCAACCTTCCTTCTTTTCTTTCCTTTTTCCACACCTTTGCATTACTTTCTTGGGTGATACTGCACAGCTGCCTTCACGACTTGTTCTGGTTTCTGGCTACGCTGGTAGTTTTCAGCTCCCTACGCCACTGCTGCATGTCTGACTCTGCTGTAAACAGGTGTTAGACCAGTTCTTTTTGACTCGAGTGGGTTTTCAGGGAACCAGAGAACACATCTCTTTTTAAAAACTCGCTTACTTGGCCTGATCTTTGTACATGCAGACAATTCCAGCTCCCATAAAGAGCCGCCAGTGTGCGTTTTTAGACCTTCTAGTGCACTAGTACTGTCACAGCACAGCTGTCACTCCATCCATCCCTCCATCACTTCCTTCACAGTCTTTGGGATTAGTCTGTCCATTTTTTTTTATAAAACTCGACTCCCTCAGGCTTTATCCCTCCCACCTCTCTCTCTCTCTCTCTCGCTCTCTCTCTCGCTCGCTCGCTCGCTCGCCTGTCCTCTTCAAAGCAGCACTATTGCCTTTCTATGATATTTTAATTTTATACACTGCTGGCCATTAAAACTGCAAACACCATGAAAGACAGGAGATCAGTGTATGTCTGATGGCTTTATATGTCATACCTGGTTAGAAATACAAACCTCTACACGGCCCATGGAGAGGAGGAGGAGATGGTTGTAGACTGCAGTGCCATGCTGCCTCTGTACATGCCCAAAGATACACTGGTGAACCAGTCGTCATGCAACCGTGTTCCAAACTTGATCAGTGGGTCCAAATCAGGTCCTCTGTTGATTCCTTCATTGGGCATGTGTTGTTGCATTGTCCTGTTGGAATTAGAGCTGTGATGGTAGCTGTATTACCGATGCTGAATTGAGTTAATGATCATCACTGTACGTGGGAACTCCCAGACCACCTAAAAAACACCCAAATTTGCAAAGATAATAGAGATGCACTGATCAGTGAACTGGTAACCAGAATTGGCCAGTTTTTTGAGTGGCTATAAATGGTGATCGGTCTCATAACCGATTCTGTGCTGGTCATGTTTACATTGGCGTAGGTCATGTGATCAGTGTGGAGAGGCTGCAAACAACAACATAGCGGTCAACGATTATTCCAGAAGCTTTAACTCAGAATGTGTGTACGGAGCGTTTTGCTCTTTGGAGGATTGTAAAAAGATTGTCCTGTAATCTAGTGCACAGGTTTATGTGGAGATGTAAGAAGTTTCCATTAAAATTTCATGATCCTCCCCCCCCAAAGACGTTGCATAAACTGGCATGGCAGGAATATAAAGAATGTTCCACCTGCTTCACCCAGAGACACCTTCTTGGTGCGGATGTTTGCTGCGGAAAAGTGTCAAACCATGTTGCTTTGAGAAAAAATACATACCATCACAGCCTTAGTCACCAGAAAACCTTTGTACACCAGTTCCAGCTTCTCTACGATGAATATCTGGATGGTCGGTGCATATGAGCGGTAAATGGGACCTCAGTCTGACCAGGTGTTGACATTTTACTGGCCAGCAGTGTATTTGCTCTGTTTACGATAGTATTGACAGTATGTACAGGCCTGTACAGTAATGCTAGGCTTGTGTGATGTACCAGTGAAGAGAATATTAATTTCTTAAATAAGTAATCAGTCGTTATACCTGTATTGATCTTCTCTAAGGCATCATATAGAAATTGACTGTTAGCAGACCCATCCCCGTTTGTTAAAAGCTGCCATTTTCTGCAGGTACAGGCCAGAGAATGAAAACGGCATACATCTGAGCAATGGTAAGGCCCTGCCCATCCCTGTCCAGTCTAATTGACTCACTGTATTCAAATGTCTTTCTCTGCTTTCAGGACAATGACTAAACAGACTAATCCTAAAGGCTTCAGTGTGCTTTGTATGTTCATTGTATTCCCGGTTCTGCTGAGTATCTTTGTCATTTTGTTGCACATTTTAAGTTGCTGTCATTTGTAATTCATTGTCCAGCTGTTGGTCAGTTGGTCAGTGTGTCGTTTCTGCTCTTGCTGTTGGATAGAGAATGTAGAGAATGTCATCGCTGCATGTCTTGTGTACTCTTGTGCTGTGCTGTATTTCACAAATTACTTTCTTGGCCAGATCCACGGAAGAAAATGTGAAATTGAAAGCGATACATTGATCAACACTGACCTCCGCATTTAATCCATTCATGCAGTGAAACACAAATACACACACTAGGGGGCAGTGAGCACACTTTCCTGGGCAGCGCTATCCATGGCACCTGGGGAGCAGTTGGAGTTTAGGTGCCTTGCTCAAGAGCATTTCACTTGGGTCTTGACGGGTCAGGAGACTGAATTGGTGACCACATCCCCCTTTTTTAGGAAAGAAATGTTAAATACACTTTCAATTCATACCACACAGTAAATGATTTTATGATGTGAGTTTGTTGTATTAGTCTTGTGAACAATCTTATACCTTTTTGTTACAATTTTGCATAACAGATGTTTTATTAGAGATGTTTATTAGAAAAACCATATCAATGTCACTGTTTGTTTAGTAGTAAAACAAGAATTTATGAATGAATGGTGTCAAAGTTTGTGCCCCCACTTGTATCATTTTGATAAAAATGCACCTGAAACACTCAAGCTACCCTGTGGGATGCCATCATTATCACCTAACAACACCCTGACAAGTACCAGATCATAGTAACTAGTCTAGTGACATCATAGCAACTACTCAGGAAACCATAGCAACTGTGTAGTGACATCATAGCAACTACTCTGGTAACCATAGCAACTGTCTAGTGACATCATAGCAACTACTCAGGAAAGAGAAAGCTGTCTTGAAGCTCTTAGTTTGACATTGGTAGAACAAGTAAAATCAAATGTCTTAAATTTGATATAAAAATCATATTTACACGTCTGTAACAGTAGAGAGGTGGGAGGGGTGAGGTGCCTATGAGGAAGCCACACAATGCAGAAGTACCTGCCAACACTAGACAGAAGTGGAAGCTCACACCTGCTTTTTGTTGTAAATAGTTCTATTTATCTCTGTGTTTACCATCATATGTTCACATATACAACCTGTCTTAACATTTCACATCTTTAAAATGTTTCGCTAAACATGGTTGTGTTTATATATTAAATCCTGTTTTATGTTTTTTGGTCCAGTTATATAGTGTATATCAGAGTTTAAAAACGGTCAGAGAAAAAATAATTTAAGCTTTAGTATTGAAACATACCAAACATTGGCATAAACATGTTGAATGTAATGTATAAAGGCAAAAATCCATATTAAAAAGCAGCCCAAGTAGCATAAGACTCCCAAAGTGTTAATCTTTGGTGTGAACACTGCTGAGACCTGGCTGTTTTGAGGGAGTGTTGCGATTGGACTGGTCTTAAAAGAGCAAGGCCAGATGTAAGGCCTCTCGTACCATTCACCCATATGGCCCCCATGTGTAATCGGGCCGACACCATGAATGAACAGTGGCCTTGCCAGCAGTTTGCTTTTTCTTTGGCACCAGAGCGGAGTAACTAGCCACCACGTGGCTGGGAAAAATCCCCCCATAAAAGACAGAGCACTATAAACAAGGAAGAGATCGTCTTCATTAAGTAATAGTCCATAGCAGTGAAGCCGGCAGCTGCCAGTGTGAAGCCAGGGAGCTCCTGTCTTCCTAATTTCCTTCTTTTTTTCTCTCTCCCCGTTTAAAGAGTCACTGCATCCTGTTATTCCGCTTCCTCTTTCTGCAGCGGAATAAGCTGCGCAGATGTGACAAATCTGCTCCGCGGACGAGACGAAAGCGACCAGACAAAGGTTTTATGGTCGATCGATTCGCGACCCCATGGCTCTCGCCGAACCCAAATTGGAGCGCTTTTCTCCTCGTCTTTTCTTCTGGCGCGGGCTTGGGGGCTGCTGGCGAGGAAAGCGGCCTATCTCTGATCCAATAATTAGCAGTGCAGAGCAGACGGGGGATGGACACCCTTGCTGATTCATTGTGACAGCCTTAAACTAATATGCATAATACCAAGAATACTGCTGCTACTCTGAAAGCCTTCAATTTATGCAGATCCCAAGAGCTGGATTGAGGTTAGCTTAGCCGCTAGACTCCAGAAAACATCTTTTAAATGAACTTATTTGTCTATTTCTGTTATCCGCCTCCCAGCTCTCGGAGGAACGGAGCACGGCAGTTTAGAATAGCGAGCACTGATTTACATTTAATGTAAACTTCCTTATTTTTATTCTTTTTTTGTTTTTACACTGCTAGCAAATTCATGGCCCTTGTTATTAAAGAAGCTATTATTTTTGGAGCTAGTTGGGATAAAATGTTTTCATAAGAGCCTTTGAAGACCAATGAAGAACACTTTCAGAGGGTTTTTCCTTCAAAAAATAGTTGGCTGTGTGACCCGGAAATGACAACCTGAGACTCCTGCTTCTCCTCTCTCTCTAGCTTTCTGCTTCTGTCTCACTCTGCTATGTAGAAGAAAGGTCCACATGTGCAGAAGATGTATATATCATAAGGTATCACTTTCTGGTTGCTCCAGCTGCTTAGCTTGTGTTTGTGGATGTGTGCAGTTTATGGTGCTCCAGGTGCTCTTTTGAGTTCATTGTCAGGGCTTTGGATGCTCAATACTCTTTCCACACTGCCTTTAAGGCCTGACTCCGAGGTAGCCTGACTCGGTCTGACTTGTGGTATTGGTTATAGTTCTAGAATGAAGTGGTATGTACAGCTAGATAGGTCTAGACAGGTCAGATAGATGTCGTTGGTTAACAGTGGCAGAAGTGGATGGATGGCTGATTTTGAATAGTCTGCTTTTAGTGTTAAGAAGATGCCGATATTATGCATATTACGATACAGGAGTTACGATATAATATATTGTGATATCACGATACTGATATACTGTGATATTTTTTTATCTAATTTGAAAGGAAAACTGTCAGCAACATCCTTACACTACTTGTTTCTGACTGAAAGAGTCTAATAGCTAAAGAAACAGTGCCACCAGTCTTTACATGTAGTGTTTTGGCATATTCTTACACCCCTGGCACCCACCAATCCACCTTGGATGCTTTGCCCTTTCTGCCTGGATTGTGTTGTAAATCACTGACAGATTGTAATACACTACAGGAAGAGTAGGGGGCAGTGTTGCATCCTTATTTACATTAGGATTTAATGTGGTTTGGTGTGAAAGGCTCTATTGTAGAGAACTGTTCACAGTGGTGGTGATGGTAACCAGACGTCTGAAGCCTCTAAAAGTTACCTGACAAAGTTATTACAATAAAATGGTAAATAATACACTGCCTGATATCCGACACATTGTTTTATGAAGACACGTAAGATCACTGGTGGGTTTGTATGGTAAATAAAATGTTTGTGTGAGACATCTGGTTCCTATCAAAACCATAGATTGATAATGCAGAAATTTTGAAATTTGGTGGAATCGTCCTATGTCTAATTAATATTTTAGGATTATAAAGAGAGTTGCCGTTTAGAAGAGGCAGAGTTTCACAGCTCAAGAGTTTGCTGTAGCTGCTGGCAGGGTGTTGGGTTTGCCCTGAAGCTGGGTGTGTCTGCTGAAGGATTTGAAAGATGTGTGTGTGTGTGTGTGTGTGTGTGTGTGTGTGTGGGAAAGTGGTGGAGGTATAGGGGTTCTCTGGAAGTCTCTCCTCAGTCTGAGGAATGAAAGGAAGAGCTGTTCCAGTCTGGGATTCAGCTTCGCTCTCGCTGCCCTGACCTCGGCCTGTGATGTGAGAGTAGACTCAGCTGTCAGCCTTTGATGAGAGAGAGAGAGGCTGAGTGAGCGAGCACCCAAAAATGAAAATCCTCCTATGCCAGAGTGAGAGAGGCGGTACAGATAGAGCTGGACGATATCACATAAATACAGTATATCACAATATTACCTTTGTCGCTGATAGACTCAGTAACTTAGCTTAAAACAGCTTTTGTTAATGGAGCGGTTCACCAAGAAATCATATTTACACAATTTTCCAGCCAATCCAGTCCGATTTTGGCTTCATTGGGAGCAATGAGGCTAACACTGCTAACACACACTAGAACACAATAGTCACCTAAACTAGCCTAATTGTTTCAGTAAAAGTCATCAGTGTTCTCTCAAAGCTGTTTAAGATGATGTTAAAGCTCTTGCAGACTAGTGGATGTGGTTTAGGACACAGTATAACTTACTGTGAGCTTTAATAATAAACACTTGTGTAGCCGAATGCTGCATTGGCCATTTTGGAGTAAGAGGTGATGCGTCATATGAACTGGTTTTTTTTTGTTCTTATAGTTCACAGTAAGTCATACTGTGTCCTAAATCACATCCACTACTATGCGAGACCTTCAATAACATCTGGATTAAAACCTAAACTTCATCTCAAGCCAAAACCTAATCCAGATAAAGAGTGTTGTGTATACAGCATCTTCTCAAGTGGACAGCAACAGATATCAACTCAGACTGTCCAAATCAAGTGAGAAACGACTGAATTCAACAGATTATCAACAAATGTTTACACAGTTAATCCCGGTCTGTTGGTAATCTGCCTCAACAGGTCAATGATCCAAGAGTCCTTAGCTCAGTGAGGTCATATTCCTGATCCTGGCATGTGTGGATGGAGGTTTGTAAACGTTATTACTGTTTCGTGGAGTCTGGTCAGTGGTCAGTTTGTGTTGAACATGAGTCACTTTCATAGTCCAGACACCCCTGTGTGCTGTGATGTCTTCTCCATTTCCTCTCTCTCTCTCTCTCTCTCGCTCTCGCTCTCTCTTGCTCTTTCTCACTCACTTTCTTTCACTTTTTTCCTTTGTAATCACATTAGTTACTGACTTCATAGACCTGTGTTACTCATCTTTCTTCACAAGAACAATGCTAGGTGTGTGTGATGTGTTAAAACACATTTAATGTCTGTTTACTGACCTTGTTGGTACTTAAGTGTCATTACAGTGGACTGTTGTGATGTGTTTAGGCCTTGTGCGGTACTGTCCTGGTGTGTGTATACCTGGATGTTGGTACTCATTTGTTTGGGTTTTATAGACAGAATTAAGAGTGATATTATTTTCCTTTTAGAGAATGAAATGGATTACTTTTGCAGTACTTTAGTAATACAGATCTGAAGTCCTGATGGTAATAATATCTCACTATATAGACTCCACTGTGTTGTGATGTCTTCTCCATTTCCTCTCTCTCTCTCTCAGTCCAGTCATAAGTTCCTCTAAATCTGGCTCCTATTGTGAATGCAGGCGGCCCGTCCTCCCCACAGACCTCCTCCTTCCCCCCCCCCCCCCCCCCCCTCCTCTGAGTGGTGGGGGTCTCTTTGAAGTGCCCGCCGGTGGAGGAGTGGAGTCATTGTGCTCTGCTTTGATAGTGCCGCCCCGGCCCACAGCACGTCGGCCTCAGGCCCCCAGCCGCCGACACTCTGATGTGGGCTGCCCCCACCAAACCAACCCACAGCCCATAGGCCCTCATCCACACACACGCACACACACACAGTCCTGTCTGAGTCGATCCAGCACATGCCTGAGGTTTGTGAAGCCTGTCGCCTCCCTTCAAACTCTACCTCCATACACACGCCATTTATTCCCTTCTTCCCTCCCTCTGCTTCGACTCCTTTTCACTCCATTTCTCTTTTTGGGATCTGCAATAACACCCCACCATCTCCCTTCATCATCATGTTTTAAAGTTTCAAGAGAGAAAGAGGGGGAGGCCAAAGAAGGAAGGAGATCAAGAGAAGAAAGTGATGGATGCAGGAATAAAGAAAGGAAGGAAAATGTTTAGAAGGTGCAGTTATAATTAAGCTGTAAGAATTATTACGACGTACCACTTACGGTGTGATTAAGGTGTGACTTATGGATTGAATGTGACTAAGGTGTTAGTGTGACTGTTGTAGTGGTGAAACTGTTACGCTGTGATTGTTGTAGTGGTGAAACTGTTACGCTGTGATTGTTAACGTGTAACTTATGTAGTGAATGTTACTAAGGTGTTACGGTGTTATTGTTACAGTGGTGTAACTGTTACAATGTGTGAAGGTGTGATTGTTAAAGTGTAACTGATATGGAGGGATTGCTATTAAGGTGTAATGATTAAGTTGTGACTTTTATTTCATAGTGCACAGTGGCTGAGATGTTTTACACACACACACAAAACACACAAAACAAACCAGCACGGCAACATGAGTGAGAGGGGCTTTCCATTCATCTGAACTTAACACAACCCAGATTATACTCTTTCTCGCTCTCTCCCCCCTCTCTTTCTCTCACTCACTCCTGCCAGAATCAGGCTGTGATGTCATACACACTTTGATCTTTATTCACTTTGTTTCATTGATCTCATTCCTATAGCTGTGTGTGTGTGTGTGTGCGTTGATTTGGACAGATACTCCTGTGGCCTTGGCTCACTTGGAGGAGATGGAGCAGAAAAGATAAACAAACTCTTTTTCTCCATGTGAGACTCTGCGAGAATGAGAGAGAGAGGCAGTGAGAGAGCTCTGTGTGAGGTGAGCAGGCTGGGAGTGAGACGGGGAGAGAGAGAGAGTGAGACGGGGAGAGAGAGAGAGTGAGACGGGGGGAGAGAGAGAAAGTGAGACGGGGAGAGAGAGAGAGAGTGAGACGGGGAGAGAGAGAGAGAGTGAGACGGGGAGAGAGAGAGAGAGTGAGACGGGGAGAGAGAGAGAGAGTGAGACGGGGAGAGAGAGAGA
>BRDA01015501.1:33573-49017 GCA_036984385.1 Crenuchus spilurus | reverse complement strand
ATAAAATATTAGATGTTGGCACCTCCACATCATTGTATTCAGTTTTTATTCACAATTTGTTTAGTGTCCCAACTTTTTTGGAATCCGGTTTGTGTGTGTGTGTATGTATGTATGTATATGTGTGTGTGTGTGTGTATATATATATATATATATATATATATTACACCAATAGTCAGACAGGCTAATAGACAGTCCTATCTTCTACATTTTCTGAGATCCACTTTTGACACATGAAACCTAATTTATGTTGTGTCAACTCAAGTTAAGTGAGGTTTATTGTCAGTTCAGTTATGTACAACTACACTATGAATGGAAACATCCTCCAGGACCCAAAAAGTGAAAATGATACAGTATAATAAATACAAGATGCATAAGACAATACAACACAGTTAAAAGTACACAACAAAGAAAACAGTATTGTATACAAATTAATGAACCAATACAGTATTAAGTAATGTAAAAAAGAAATAAAATATAATCAAGTATACTAGCAGCAGACATTTTAAGAGTGTGCATAAGATGCAGATGTGTATAAATACAGGATTGTGCTATTTGTTGAATAGTATTTTTAACCTTTATTTTTCTCTAATACATTTAAATTAATGTAAAATAAAAGAAAGCAGAATCAAACCTGATGGGTTTTAACCAGTCCCTCTCTACCTAAACGCAATGGTCAAGTCTCGAGTTGCACCTCGATCCCTTAGCGCTTCCAGTACGGCTTGGCTTGACCCACCATCCTTCAAGACACGGGGAAAATAACATCAAGACTCTTCTGTCCTTGCACCGAAGTGGTGGAATGAACTCCCTCTGGCTGTGCGGACAGCAGAGTCCCTCACTGTCTTCAAACGCAGACTGAAGACCATCTCTTTATGGAGCACTTAAGTCAGCAATAGTTTATATCTCTTGTTGTAAAGTGTTGTTATGCTCATATTGTTGATAATTGTGTATCTTTCCTTCCTTCTAAGGTTTTAGTAATGGCTGTCCTAACAATGTCTGAACTGAAGAGTTGCTTGGACACTAACCTGTCTTTACTAGCAGAGATAAATTCTCTTATGGAAACAAAGCACTGTTGTACATCACTGTGGATAAGATACTTTAAATATAAATGTTTTACAAAAGCAAATGTAACAAAGCTTTAGAGGGCAGCAGTCAGTAATGTTTGTTTAGTTGAGCTCAAACTGTGTCTTCGGTCAGCCTGGAGTTACTGAGTAATGACAAACAGGAAGTACGTAGCACAGCTGGTCAGTTAACTAGGCCAATTAAGCTTGCTTACACTGAGGAAAACAAGACAATGAAAACATTCAATGTGATTATTTACATGGCAATTCATTTTCAGCTAACACGATCATGACAGGCTTATGACTGGTATCTGATTGTCTTGATGTGACACATTTAAAAAGACATTCTGGTTGAAACATTACCACAAATGGGCGGGGTTTAAACTGCTGAACATGTGGATGTAAATGTGTTGTCATTATCAGCTTAGTTTCCACATACAGACTGAACAGTGAGTGGTACATTGGGACAGTTATAGGCATTTTGCCAATGGTCAGAACCAGCTGCAGAGGCTTTTGTGATGTTTATTATTGAGTTGTCAGCCTTACTACAGCCCCTCACAAGAATGTATCTGGTTTTCCAGTCAGCCTGCTCCAGTCCAGCTCCGGTCCTGGAGGGTTTGGTGATCCTGCACAGTTGGGTGATCTTCCTGATCAAAAACACCTGATTCAAGTCAGCAGGTAATGATCAGGTTTAATTGTAGCACCAGAGCAGATAAATCATCAAACTGTGCTGAATTCCGGCCCTCCAGGACTGGAGTTGAACATCCCTGATCTAAAGAGATCCCAAAAATTACTCATTTCAGTGTGAAAAATTCAAAGTTTATGAACTGTCTTAAGATAGTATACCTTTTCAGCAGGAGCAACATGCACCCTGGCGACCATGACCAATAAAAAATAATTGCAAGTTTCGAGTGAAGACTGTCTTTATGGTGAATCTTTAGCAGCAGCAGCAGCTTTCATTATATTTCAAAGAGACAGGCTTCATGGGTATTCAGAAGTGCGATGAGCACTACTACTGGTCTTCACACTGTGGGGGATGGTGGCACTGGTGGCGTAAAAACAAATCAGAATATTAGTATTCACGTGCATACAGGCTGCTTTTATACACACATTGCAGATTCTTACAGCTCAGTCTGTTTGGCAGTGAGAGAGGATGGCCTCTTAAGCTTTAGCTTAATTATAGCTACGGAGACAGATGTAATCAGTATATCCTATTAGTAAAAAGTGCCGCCCAATTAGCAGCTTGTAACTGATTTATACACGTTGTGCTAAACATTTAGGTATTTCAGTCAGTCTGACCTTGAAAAAGCAAAGAAATGAGAAGACAACGCAACATCATAAGTGAACAGGGACCAGACAGTAACAGTCCCACTGGGCCAGATTGTTTGAGCAAAAGCCTAACCATGGCAACACAGAGCATCGCAACAGGAAGAACAAGAAAGAAAGAGAGATGGAGAGAGAGATGCTTCTTAGAGAAGTAGCATAGAGTCATACCTCAAAGAATTAGAATACAGTGAAAAACTCATGAACTAGAAACAACATTAGAAGTGTCTTACCTGGACTAAGGAGAACAAGAACTGGACTATTACTCAGTGCTCCAAAGTCCTCTTTTGCATTTCATTTGTCAATCAAGCTCCTATCATCTGGAAGAAGAGTGGAGAGAGAATCCAAGGTGTCTGAAGATCTTACCCAGCTTCTTCATCTGTGTTCTGCTGAGTGTCAGCCTGGTTCTAATGGATCTATTTGTAGTTGTTAATGATTGATACTAGTACATTTATGTTTATGGCATTTAGCAGACACTCTTATCCAGAGTGATGCACAACAGTGCTTTGTTTGCATTAAGAGAATGATCTCAGCTAGTACAGACAGGTTAGAGTCTAAACTACTCTTCAGTTCAGACACTGTTAGAACTAAACCATCACTAATACCTAGAAAGAAGTAAAGATACACAATTATACACAATATAAGAGCTTTACAGCATCACAATAAGTGTTTAAACTAGTGCTGCTTAAGTGCTCCACAAAGAGATGCTCTTCAGTCTGTGTGTGAAGACTGTGAGAGACTCTGCTGATAGAACAGTCAGTGGGAGTTTGTTCCACCACCTGGGTGCCAGGACAGAGAAGAGTCTTGATGCTAGTCTTCCACGAGTCTTGAAGGATGGCAGGTCAAGCCGAGTCGTACTAGAAGCTCGAAGGGCTCTAGATGCAGCTCAAGACTTGACCATTGGCATTAGGTAAGGAGGGGCTGGTCCATTTTCTACTCTGTAGGCAAGTATCAGGGTTTTGAATCTGATGTGAGCAGCTACAAGAAGCCAGTGAATTGAATGCAGCAGTGCAGTGATGTGAGAGAACTTGGGCTGATTGACGACCAGCTGTGCAGCTGCATTCTGGATCAGCTGCAGAGGCCTGATGGCTCGCATAGTTGCAGTAGTCAAGACTTGAGATGACGAGAGGCTGGACAAGCACCTGAATGTCATCCTGAATTAGAAAGGGTCAGATCCGTCAAATGTTGAAGAAGAGAAACCTGCACGACCACGTCAAGTTTGCAATGTAAACGATAACTGGTCTTCCAGGATCAAACTGATGTTTCTTGCTTCTTGAGACAAAACGGCCATGGAGAGCTCGAACAAGATAGGAAGTTCAAGATGTGAACCAGTAGTCTTGGGAATGAATAGAAGCTCAGTCTTGCTGGGGTTGAGCTTCAGGTTGTCATCTATGTAGAGGTGTCAGCAAAACATGCTGAGATGCGGCTGGATACCCAAGTGTCAGAAGGAGGGAAGGAAAGCATCAGATGAGTGTTATCAGCATAACAATGGTATGAAAACCAATGAGAAGCAATAGTAGGCTAAAGCTGTTGACTACTTCAATATTTTCTCTGTCACTGGTAAAGCTAATAGACTTCTTTGTTAACTGAAGTTTCATGGTGTTCTTTAACTTCCCTTCCCTTGCCTTCAGGTCTTCCTAATGTTCTGAGTGTTGTGCCAATGAAGGTTATTGATATTTCCTCCATCTCTAACCCTCAGTCATCTTTCTCCACTCCTGCTTCTCTCATGATATGACTAACCCATATGGCTTTCAACAAGGTGACAACATTTGGTTACCCAATTAACCCAATTAATTCCCTTCAATAGAGGCCTGGCTGGGTCCAAAAACCAGAAGCAGCCACTTTACAAAGGCCAAGAGTTCACTGTACTGCCCAGTCAAGGAGAACAAACATGTTCAGTGGAGTATGAACAAAGACATGCAATTATTACACAGAGGCACTGCATTCAAAACGCAGTCACATCTGATAGTCTCACATGACTTGAAGCGGCGTTACAAACAATAGCATTATAGCTGCATCAATGTACCTCCATCAGTCTATTAGCCAATGAAACAATGAGCTGATAAGCAAGTCAATCAGCATCCCAGTGGCTGTCAGTTACCATAGCACCTGAATCAGGAACACGGCATTCAGCTTTGAAGGATTTGACACATAAAATGTAATATAAATGTAAATATTTAAAATAAAATCATTTATCATTGACACAGTTTGGACAAAAGTATTGGGACACCTGCTCATTCAGTGTTTCTTCCAAAATCAAATATATTATAAAGGAGTTTATCCTGTTTTTGATGGAGTAACTGTCTCTACTGTCTACTGTTTGAGCTTTGCTGTGAGGATTTGATTGCACTTAGCTTAGTGAGGGAAGAATGTTTGATGAACACCACCAGCTCATCCTCAACTCATCCCAACAGAACACAATTACAATGCTGGGGCTTCATACCTCCTCAACCCACGCCTGGCATTAGTGCCAATAGCTTCATGTTTAGTCCTAATCTATTGGCAGTACTTCTCTACATGGACTAGACAAGCTGTGTGCATTTGTGTCACTTTAAAGCAGCTGAATATGTTGATTCGAAGGGGTGTCCACAAACATGTGTACATATAGTGTATAAAATGCTGATTTATTATGAAAAATAACACTTTACTGTGTAAATTTCAACTCTACCACCATCTAGTGGAAGCAGTAGTGATGAACACTGTTCTCAGACATACAGGGAAGTGTTTGGAGGATGTTTAAATCCAATGTCAATTCTGTATTTAACATGTATTAATGTATTACATTACACAACACTAATATCATCTCTATATTATCCTCTAAAGCTCCTGGGTATTAAAAAAAAAAGTTAATCTGAATTCTCATGTCCAAATTTTAAGGAGTATTACTCTTAGAATACTGCATAGAATAAATACAGAATGTTGTTGCTTTTGTTAAAGAACTCTTCAAATTAGAATAATAATGTATTTTAATCATAAGAATGATTCCATTTACTTAAAATTTGCAGCTGAATGCCAAAAAATGTAGAGGTGCAGTATTTTTTTCTTAAATGTTTTTTTTTTTAGATTACTGTAATGCATCATCTGAGATCCAGTATGTCACTCAGGTGTGTGTACCTGTATGTAACACTGTAATTTACAGTGTTCTCAACTTTATTTTTCAGTTACTCAAGTCTGCATTTAATCTAATTGTAACACTTTGGTAACAGATGAAGAAAGGCAGATTTATAGAAGGAATTTAATAAACAAAGGGCCTCACTTTATGTACACAGGGCAAGAAAACTGTACAAGCTAAGGAGCCAACAAGCTAAGTAGCTAGGAACAAAATGAGCTAACAATCCAAGGAGCAGACAGGCTAAGGAGCTAGGAAACGAAGTAGCTAATAAGCTAGGCTAACACAGAGGACCGCTGAGATCTCAATAAACAAGGAAGGCTAACAAGCTAAGAAGCTAATCCAGATAACGAAGCTATCAAGCTAAGTAACATAGCAAAGCAAACACATACAGGAAAACAAAAGAATAAACCTACAGAGACAGAACCTTCAAAAGGCTGAAGACAGTCGGCTACATTAAAGCATGCATAGCACAACAATACCAAGCAACGTACTGTTCTTCAGGCTTGGCTTAAGTAGTCCAGGTAATCAGCGTCTCAGTGGAAGACAGCTAGAGAGGGAAGTCGCACATGAGCTCAGAGAAGCTCAAGGGCTTCTGGGAAGTGTAGTACAGGGTTGGAGTGTGATAGAAGCAGGTGGAGCAGTGAATGTGAAACTAATCCAAGTGTCATTTGGGCATTTTCAAGCTAAAAACTGCTTCCTACATGAAACAGTACAAATCTACATTATATATCTTATGCGCTGGACATGTTTGAGCAATATATGGTCTGTCAGAGACTAAGTGACAAGGCTTTAAACCTTGTCAATTTGCCAAAACAACCCTAAACCCTACTTTCCTCAACATTAAACACAATGCAGCTGTTTATACTGTATGTTACTGACAGAACAAAGAAATATCACATAATTCAGCACTCTGATCATCAGAAGCTCAAATACAGATAAAGACAAGTCAGGAGACTTGTTTGTTTCTTTGCATATGCGTAGTTTATGCATTTAAAGTAGAAAAGTTTTATGTTAATGGCTACATTGTGCTGTACAGCAGTGATGTGATCATTTGTATTACTCTAGGTGACATACTTTGGATTTTTAAGCACATTCATGCAGTAATAACCTGCATTTGTCAGACAGGCTTCTTTGCCTGGTGGTTGTCTGAGGGTTTTTGTCTGAAGGTGTGTAAATTAAACGCGCTGACACACCCCATAGGAATATGTGATCTTCATATTTTCTGTTAAGACATGGAGATCCTCCCAGTCCATAACTCAGACTAAAAAACATGTATTTCTGATAAGCCAACAGAAGCATGAATATTCCCATACTTTAGAGTCATGTGTAGTTTAATATCTCATACCTGACCTGCAAAATACTTAAAAACTAGACTGTATGATGATTTAAAGAATTTATTACTGCATGCATATCTTAGGTACAAAGGGTATTAAAAGGCTTTTCAAGTGGACAAAGATAAGAAGAAACATTACACCAATGAAACACTATGCATTAACACACATTAACTCAGGTCAAATGTTTCATTTTTTCAAAGGAGACAGATGATACATTAGCTTTGATCTATATAAAAATACCACAGTATTACTATTAAAGAACTGTTCATAAAACACTGTTCAAGTTCCCATTGTCATTACAGAACAATGGTATATATGGTGTACACACACATTCTTGTTTCTGTGAATTGTGGGGACATTACATAAACTTACTCAAATTTTAAAACTAACATTAACCTCAGAACACGTCTTCACCTTAAAATATTGTGATTTACCTCTGTGGTCCCGGCAAGGAAGAAAGGTCTGTGTTTAAAAAAGGTTGTGGTCTCCCAACATGACATAAACCTAGTATATACACAAAAACACATTCTGGTAGTACTATACTAGTGAGGACATTCCATTCACTGTGTAATACTGATAAATCTAAACCTAAACGTAAGGCCAGTGCTTCTGCTCTTTTAATTACAAAAAAGGTTTGTAATGAAAAGACATTTTTTTGTGACTACCAGCAAAATGTGCCCACTTCACAGATCTGACATTCATTCCTATTATTATGAGGACTTTCAGTCTCCACCAGGCAGAAATACAAAGACACACACACACACACACACACACAGTAACAGTCAAACGTTTGGACACACCTTCTCATTCAATGTTTTATTTATTTATTTTTTTCCTACATTGTAAATGAATACTCAGAGTCATCCAGACTATAAAGGAACACATAAGGAATCATGTAGTAAACTTAAAAGTGTTAAACAAACCAAAATATATTTTAGATTTTACTTCAAAGTAGACACACAACTGATGGTCTCAAACACATTAAGAGGCAAGAAATGCAAGTCATGAACTCTTGATAAGACACAGCTGTTAACTGAAAGCCATTCCAGGTGACTACCTCATAAAGCTGACTGAGAAAATGCCAAGAAAGCTGCATCTAAGTAAGAGGTGCCTACTGTGAAGAATGTAAAATATAAACATGTTCTGGTTTGTTTAACACTTGTTTGTTTGCTAAATAATTACAGATGTGTTTATTCATAGTTTGGATGACTTTAGTATTAATCTACACTACAGAACATTTTTAAATCGAAAAACCACAGAATGTCCAGACATATATGTGGTGTATATGGTGGATCATTCTTAGCACTGCAGTGACACTGATGTGGTGGCGGTGTGTTAGTGTGTGTTAGAGTGGATCAGACACAGCAGAGTTGCAGAAGTTTTTAAACACCTTGGTGTCACTGCTGGTGCACCAAATAGCCAACAGTGTCAGGACTAGAGGTCCAACACACACTGTGCTGAGCTGCTGTCTCTGAATTTACATCTACAAGGTGGACTAACAAGGTGTGTCTAATAGAGGACAGTGCGTGGACACAGTGTTGTACTCCAATAGATTGAGATCAGGTGAGTTAGTAGGCCAGAAAAGGACACCAAAGTCACTGTCATACTTCTGAATCCACTCATCCACCACTCTTGCATTGTCAGGTTCAATGGTTTCCTGTTGATAGGTACCAGTACCATCATGTCAAAATGTATGGGTAAACATGATCTGCTAGGATTGCAAAGTACTCAGAGGTGTTTAGAGGCTCATGCAGTGGTATTAGCAGTCCAAGATCATGCCAGGAAAAACACTACCATTGAGAGAAGTGTTCCCACAAATCCCACAAAGGTGATAATGCTATCATCCTTCATCAGTTACCCTATTATTATGGCCTTTTGGACATCAGTCAGATCACATCCTTTGCCCATGATGATGGTTTTTACACTCTGCTACAACTGACTAGTGTGCTCACTTATACATGCAGCAAACCCTGTCACGTGACATGAATATACAGTATACATACATACATATACAGTGGAACCTCGGTTATCGTTTGCCCTGGTTATCATACAATTTGGTTATTGTCAATGTATTTCAAGGACTTTGTCCCAATTATTGTTCATCTGCCCAGTTTTCGTTGACATGCCCACGTCACTCGCCACTTAATTAGCAAAAACAAAGCATCCACCCAAGTAGTCCTCACTCATGCATTTGTTGTTTCTCTGGCTTTGTTTCTCATTGTTTCTTGTTGATAACACTCAAAACAAACAAAGACACGTAACGGCGTGAAGCAGCACAGCCTGAAAACAGGTTTAAAAACAAATAGAGACTGAGAACCCAGAGAACAGGTGTACAAAACAAAGGCTGCCAGCTGGACCACACCAGCACACTCTAAAACAGAGTGTAAACCTGTAAGTAAACCTGAATGTTCATTTATCCATTTCATTAGTCTTTTGTATTTATTGCTCATTGTGTTGTGTATGTAAAACTATAGTTATTCTATATAAAATGTATTTTTATTAATATTTTGAGTGTCTGAACAGACTAATTGGATTTACATTATTTCTTATGGAATTATTGCTTCAGTTGTCATTCGTTTCAGTTATCATCAGACACTTTAGAACAGATTAATGAGGGCAACTGAGGTTCCACTGTATGTATGTATATATATATATATATATAGGGTGTCACAGTGGCTTCGTAGTTAGCATGTTCACCTCTCAGCACTGAGGTCTTGGATTCGTCTGTGTGGGTTTCTTAACACATTGAGAACATTGAAAACATTGTCTTAAAACATTGAGGTCAGGTGAATTGGGTACTCTGATATTGTGTGTGTGTGTGTGTGTGTGTGTGTGTTTACACCCAGCCATGCATTGATGCCCTGTTTGGGGCTTGGCTAGGATAGTGTTTAATGTCCTGTTCTGCGCATATATATATTTGTAGTACAATTGTAGTGTACTATTGTGATTCTGTACTATAGTACACTATAATATTAGTATAGTTGTGTTATATATGATAAACTATGATTGTGTTATATATATATATATATATATATATATATATATATATATATATATATATATATATATATATATATATATATAAATAAAATACAGTTACAGTTTATCATATATAATAATAAGGTTTTTAAAGCATGCTTCCTGTAGAGTGTTGTGACACACCACTGATGTAAAAATACTTTCAGTGACTCAGAACTGAAACATTTTTCACACCCTTGGAAGTGTTTCTGACTTTATGGGGTCAATTATTCCTGATTAGTCAGTCACACCTGAGCACAAATCATAGGTGGAAGTATCTATGGTGACCAATCTGTAACTTACTCTTCAGGTTTAGGAGGTGGCTTGTGTACAGCACAAGGCCACACCTTCAGCTGCCTTCCCGTCCCATCCCAGCAGGTCAAATACACTGAGACACAGTCTGTAAAGATATCTGCATTCAACCTTTGTCCACCTGAGACTGTAAGGTAAGTTTATTTGCAATTTCTCAGAATGTATACATTATTGTGACTGTTCTCTGATACTGTTTTAAAGGAATGTTAATTAAAATCTGTCCTATTTTATCTAATAGTCTATAGTCGATCTCAGCTGGCTCTGAGTAGCCAATTCACATTTTTAACTGAGCTACATTAGACTAGGTCCTTCATAATGGACACGAATGAAGAGAAATTGATTTGCATTGATTTTCTCGCATGTTATTCATTCACAACAGCAAGTGTTATTCCTTTAAATTAACTGAGTCAGTGGGAGAGTGTAGTACACAGAGCTGGAGCCATGCTTATGAGCTACACCTGAACAATGTTAATATGAGTTTTATTGATATTTATTGATACAGAATATACACTTTATTGTTTATCTGTACTTGCCACAGTTCATTTTAGTCTACTGTATTATTTCTTTGGCTTTGATTGTGCAAATACAAATGAGCTCCTGGCTAACTGGTGGCTGAGAGAGAGGAAGGTGGACATACTTACGGATTGAGTGAATATTTAATAAAAGAAACATAAAGCATGACCGAAAAGTCCCAAGACTGAGAGACAGAAGGGTGTAAATAGAAGACATAATAACAAACAGGTGCAGACATTAAGGAGCAGGGCGTATCAGGGCAGGCCAAGGGCGGAGACTTAAAGATACAGACACAGTACCAGACTACATGACATGAAATCGTGACACTAACACATGCATTGGAACACCATGATCTCTGCAGTGTTATTGGCACTGTGTCTATCTTCAACATATGTGCCTGGTGTATATGCTGTGATGTTGTGTCAAGTTGACATACTATGTGTGTGATGATACATGTGACCGTATCATCCTTGCCATCATCAAAGGCCAAAAGAACAATCCTGAACATCAGCCAGGGCTGTGTTTGAGTAGGGAGTGTCTTTCTGTTCATCAAGACCAACAGGTTTAAAGAACAAGAAAGAGGGCACTGTGTTATACAGTCATACATCCAAAAAAGTTCATAATTGAACTCAAAAAGGTAGATTTTTATGTATTTTATATATTTATTACATATAAAATCATATTTCAAGCCTTTTATATGTTGATCATATGGCATACAGGGATTAAGAATCTCAGATTATTAGAATATTTCATTGTGAGTTTGATTAAATCTATCCAAACAGTGTAAATACTGTCAGTACCAATGCTAGGCATGTGGGTGCCCCAAGCACAAATGCTTTGTGTGCCCCCATTATGCCCCCACCACGAAAGTCTTCGCCGTGCAGTCCAAAATCAACACAGCTGCCTATCAGAAGATGTTAGTGCACTTCATGCTTCCATCTGCTGAAACATCACCTTAGCATCTGCCCACAGTGCCAACAACTACTGCCAAATGATTTGCTGACCATGACATTATTGTGTAGCCAGCCAACTCATGAGCCATACAGATCAACATTAACACAAAAAAGGCTGAAATATGTCACTTTGCATGTGAGGAGTATAACATATATGACAGCTTGATGGTGTCTACAGCTCATTAAGTAAGATATATAAGATTATTTCAGCATACAAGTATACAGAAGATCTATGCATAAAGTACTGTATGTAAAATGTTACAATAACTTGCTAAGAAACATTTTATTTTAATCATGTTTTTTTTTCCTTTCAAGGTAACAACATAAATCATGTCTTTAGCCTCAACCAGAAAATCCTACCCTCCTCAGACAGGTGAGATCAAATGTACTGACAAATGTCTTTATTTAACTATGTGGGATATTATAGCATCCTCCAAGCAACACCATAGCCACCACCTGGGATTTCACAGCAACCATCAAGCAACACCATAGCAACCACCTAGTAACCATTTACCAACACCATAAACAACCACCTAGCCAGGGCCAGCGCTCTGCATCATGCGGATCATGCACTGTGCATGAAAAACCTGAGATACCATAGCAACCACCAAGTAGCGCAATTGCAACCACTTAACAACCATTCAGCAACTCCATAGAAACCACCTAGTGATGATTTAACAACACCTTAGCAATCCCCTAGCAACCGCCAAGAAACACCATAGCAAACACCTGGCAACCATTTATCAACACCATAACAACAACCTAGCAACACCATAGCAACCACCTAGCAACCATTTAGAAACACTAAATCAGGGGTAGCCAACTCCGGTCCTGGAGAGCCGGTGTCTAGCACAGTTTGGTGATCTTTGTGCTCTGACACTACAATTAAACCTGCTAATTGCCTGCTGAGTTGAATCAGGTGTGTTTGATCAGGGAGATCACCAAACTGTGCAGGAATGTGGCTCTCTAGGACTGGAGTTGGCCACCCCTGCACTAAAGCAAACACCTGGAAGATCTTAGCAACCACCTAGCAACACCAGGTTGCAAAACCTTCAGGAAATTTCTAGTTTTCAATTAATCTGCAATAAATTATCATTCTTTAAGTGTCAACTAAGTGTCATCTCACTATAAGTCTGTAAGTCTATTAGTTTATATTTTTACCCAGTGACTTGGGGAAATTAGGCAGAATACCTCAAAATGAATAAAAAGAATACCGTACTCTATGTGTGTGCAACAGATAACAGCAGTACTAAGAGTGTTGTAGACGACAGCAAAAAGAAGACTTCCCTCCTGAAAGACAACAGCTGGATCAAGAAGGATGCAAATACTGATACATCAGTGGAGTGAGTTTACATTCAGACAAAAATACTTATTTATTTCTATTATCTTATTTTTTGAGATGCTTCAGGAAGTATTCCACAAGGTATCAATCTAAGTTAGACAGAGAACTTAAACCCAACACTGCAGATTGTTTAATAGCCTTGCTGGACTTCAGTTACTTAACTGGCTTAAGTTAACTGGCTAAACTGAGCAATCTTGCTTTGTGGAATAAAGATCTGCATTCAATACAGCATTCATTTGCCATAAAAATATGCACACCCATATTGTTTGTTCTCAATAAAACATCTACTTTCTGTTATATTTCTGTGGCAATTTTACAGACAGGATTCAAATTTTGGCAGAACCGTTCTGTCCCACCTCAGGTCCAATGAAAATCTGAACAGGTACTGTGGCATATCATCAATAAGCACATTAGTTCTGTTCTGTCAGAAATGGATTCCAACATATTTTTGCACATTATCTCCTGAAGTTCTCCAGACACATCTACAAACATCACTTCCACCACCACGAGCACCACTGAACGGCAAAAAAGAAATGTCCAGGCCTTAACTAAGAGGTAATACATCACAAAATAAAGACAAGCTCACATCATTATACTGTCTGCAAAGCATTCATCCTTTTCATATCATATTGTTTGCTTTTGTAGGTTTAGTGCAAGTCAGGATGAGCTGGACCCAAGCAGGTAATATTTCATTTATCTGCCTTTAGATATAGATGAATAATATTTACTTATTGAGTATTAATGTGATAAAAAATCCACTTTTATTCTAACTTTTATAAGCAAACAAAACAATTTCTCTCAAATGTCTGCTGTTTTATTTGCATACAAGAAGAAATGCCTACATTTACCATGACTGACTGAATGACTCACTGATGAATTAGTTCATCAATTCATTCATTTATTGATTCAGTAGAGTTAAATCATTGTAATATTCTGACATTTTTATGTTATTACAGGAAAACACAGCCTCCAGTGACAACTACAGAGACAACAACAACAACAACCAAAAGGTATGAACATGATTAAATTAATATCAGTTCACAGATTAAGGGGACCTGTGGTGCCCCCATAAAATCGTGGTGCCCCACGCACAGCGAGTGGCCTGTTAACACACACACACACACACACACACACACACACACACACACACACATAACAGACTATCAGAACTGCAGAACGCACACAGACTGTTTAAAACACACCACTAACCAACGCAAACATATCTTTAAATGCACCTATTGTTGCACAATAATTACTGTTTTGCCAGTGGGAGTTTGTTCCACCACCTGGGAGCTAGGTCAGATAAGAGTCCTGATGCTAGTCTTCTCGTGTCTTAAAGGATAGCGGGTAAAGATGAGCTGTACTCATCTGTACTGTGGCTAGATTTATGCCCTGGGTGAACCACCCCTTGAACTCCCCCCACCACCGCCACTAACACAACAATATGTTACATAAAAGTATTAATTTATTATATATAATCTTAAACACAAAAAGGAAATAAGAACAGAATAAAAACACAATAAATAAATAAATGAAATACAGTACATAAATAACAATATAAATTGCACAAATCCTTCAGGTACTAATAACCATGCATGTGAAGTGCAATCTAAAACTTGAATTTTGCTGCAAAATCATCAATTACATCATCATATGAAATCTGTTGTGCAACTGTATGATTGATGCTGATGACAAGTGTTTTAATAAGCTTCAGCTTGAAAAAACTCCCCTCTGCTTCAGCTACTGTCACTGGGAGGGTCAAACCAATTCTGAGAGCAGTCCACAGATTGGGGTAGATTTCTGTGAGCTCTTTCTCGTGGAAAGTCAGCAGCTCCAGTAGAGTCATGGACTTTGATGGAAGGTCAGGGAAATTCTTCAGCTCTAGAAATTCTAAACATCCTATTAAACAAGCACAACACACAAAACAAATCCACAGTCAGGACATGTGTGTGAATTTGCACTTGTTGTGTTGCAAACACAAACCAGACTAAGTTGTCTGGGTGAAATAGTTGCATGACATGATGCCTCAATTCTAATTCTAATTCAGCAAAACTTAAAACCAAATACAGTCGCCCTCTGTGACGAATTAGCAACATATTAGCAAGAGGCTAATAAATAGCCTATCGCCTAATGTCAATCACGTCACTCACAGAAATCTGCATACCTTTATCCTTTACCCGTTTCTGCTCTTCTTCTTTTCTTCTTTTTCTAAACGGTGCACCTGATGGCTTCTTTGGTCTTTTACCTCGATCCATATTACTCTTCGACAACAGTCCCTTCACCCGTCAATCAATCAGAGTCACGTGATGTAAACAAATTCACGTAGCCTGACTTTTTTTTTCTTTTTTCTTTTTTTTTTCTTTTTTTACATAGCTAACCCAATTAATTACATGAAGGTCTATGTTAATTTTAGGAATGAAATACAATTTATTTTAAAGCAGTTTGTGTTGTGTGGCCATGGATCAGTCTATCCCCTCGC
>BRDA01015501.1:16733-33563 GCA_036984385.1 Crenuchus spilurus | reverse complement strand
CCCCCCCCCCCCCCCCCCTTGCCTCCTCTTACACACACAACCTGTAGGACTCACTCCGCAGCAAGTTGACGTGACAGTGAGGCGCCCACTCCACTAATCTGACATGGAAATGAGCGGTAGTCTAACCCTACCCCTCTACCTAACCCCCAAAACTGGCGAGTTTTCTTTTGAGTTTTGTTTTTTTGACGGCGCTCGTGCGCCCTCAAATAGATTGCGCCCTGGGCATTCGCCCACACTGCCCATAGCAAAAACCGGCCCTGGCTGTACTAAAAGCTTGAAGGGTTCAAGATTAGGGCCAAATATCAGCCAAATGTAGGTAACACTGTCATATTTCTTCCAGAAGTGAACCACATCTGTTTTAGAATATGTGGGCCAAATAGGTTTTTAAATATGTGGGCCACTTATGGCTCATATGTAGGTAGCACTTCCATATCTGGACAGCATTGGTTACATGGTACATGTACATTGTACATGTGGGCCAAATGTGTATTTTCAATATAAGGGCCACATTTGGCTCACATGCAGTTTGGCATGCCGACAGTGGACCAGCAGTGCCATTTCTCAGCCAGAAGTGGCCCACATCCGTATGCTATCTGGGTGAAGACCAGCCAAGCAGCTGCATTCTGGATCAGCTGCAGGGGTCTGATGGCTCGCATAAGAAGACCAGCCAGCAACAAGTTGCAGTAGTCAAGTACTGAGATGAGAAAGACTGGACAAGCACCTGGGCGGCATCCTGAGTTAGAAAGGGTGGAATCTGTCAAATGGTGAAGAGGAGAAATCTGCATGACCAAGTCTGAACCACGATCACTCCATCTTGTCCATGACTTGGTGAATCAGAGCTGTTTTGATGTTATGAGAAGGACCAGCAGTACATTAGCCATATTGGTCTTAATGAAAATAATGTATTTTAGAGAGACTGTACATTGTACTCATGCATAACTTTTCCTGTCCTACAGAACATCTGTGAAATCTGACCCAAAGATGTAAGTGACCTTTATTCATCAGTCTGTCTCCACCACAATTATAGCCTGCGAAAATAAACAGCGTTAAAGTATTTAAAACATTTTAAGTGTCACATCCACACCCATCTTTTTCACAGCGGCACACCTACTTAAAAGACACATTCCTTTTCAAGAATGAGCTTTTAAACAACATTTTATTAACCTTTCAGCACTACAGCTACTACAGCTGTCAAGGATGGCACGAAGACTACTGTAACCACCAGGTAGAGCACTCAGAGGAGCGGTTCTGCTTGATCTGGTGGACTGGACACATTCATTTATATATTTCACAATGTTTCCACAGAACGTCTTCAGAGACACCACCAACCAAAACGGAGATATTCACTGAGAAGGTCCTCTCAGATGCTACCAACACTGGGTAAATGTTTCTCAGGTCTATTTGTATAGAATCTTTGATGCCTCTAGGGCATTGTTTTTGCTGGCCCATTTATCATTCTTAAAATAGGCAGCATGCCTTTTATCTCTGGAGGTTGTGCAGACACATTGATCAGTTCCCTTCACTTTCTCATGTCTGTCAGTCTGACTGTGTGAAGTTTAGTGAGTCTCTATCATCCCCAGGCCTTGTTTGGTTCTCCTAAATTCAAAAGCTTCACCCTCCGGTCTTATACGTTCACTTGCAGCTTGCTAGGATTGTATTTATTTGTATTTGCATGCACTATATGTCCAATTGTTTGTGGCCACCCCTTCTAACAACTGCATTCAGCTACTTACTTTAAAGTGACACTGATGTGCAAACAGCTTGACTAGTTCCTGTAGAGAAGTACTGCCAATAGAATAGGACTAAACATGTCTAATGCCATGTCTAATGCCAGGTTTTGGGATTAGAAAGACATAGTTACTCCAAATAAATGATGTTAAGTATTAACAGAAGTTTGGGAGGCGGACCACATAACTCCGCTTCTCATTCATTCATGTACTATATAAACCCATCCATTCTGCCTCCCCTTGACAAAAACATTCACATCCACCACCATCCCGGCACTTCCCAGTTCTTCTAACTATCCAAAATCTCTCGACTTCTCTTCTCACTCACTTGTCATTCAAAAAAGGGGCGGGGTCTGGCTTCAGGCTCCATCAGCCAAGCTGGACAGAACTCCAGCCCAAATTCTCTAATTTCCCCTCACCTTTCTCACATACCTTAATCATTATGTGGTCCATTTCTAGTAACAAGCAGAATAAACTCTTTTAAATATCCTTGATTTCAGAAGAAACATTGAATGAACCAGTGTCCCAATACTTTTGTACATATAGTGTATATCACTGCCTGTATGGTTTATTCATTCATGTATTCATTCATTCAGTATAACTGCAATAGAAACCATAATATCTTGGCTAGATAGATATGTATCCTTTATCTCTTTAAAGGAAAACTCAAACTCAGTCTCCAGTCACAACTACAAGCACACCAGCCAAAAGGTAAGAACATGATGTAACCATGATGTCACATTTCAGATTTGAGTTTAGATAAATAATGGAAGCTGATGTTTCTTATTTTTACTGCAGAAGCTCAAGTGTTTCCAAGACTGAGGTCATATCTGTAAACACTTCGAATGACACCATCGATGGGTATGTGAGGAATATATGTACAGTGGATTCTCAGTTTTCATCATTAATCTGTTCTAAAGTGTCTGATGATAACCAAAACTAACGATAACTGAAGTAATATTTCCATAAGAAATCATGTAAATCCAATTAATCTGTTCCTGACACTCCAAAATATGAACAAAAGTACATTTTATATAGAATAACTATAGTTTTACATACAGAACACAATGAGAAATAAATACTGAAATGGATAAATGAACATTTAACATCACTCTTACAGGTTTACACTCTGTTTTAGAGTGTGCTGGTGTGGTATACACCTGTTCTCTGGGTTCTCGGCCTCGATTTGTTTTCACCACCATTTTCTGGCAGTAACGCTGCACGCTGTCCCCTTAGTGTGACGTGTTTTAGTTTGTTTTGAGATGAGACTCAATGAGAAACAAAGCCAGAATGAATGACGAACACGTGGGTGGATGCTTTGTTTTCACTAAATTAGTGGCGAGTCACATGGACACAGAGGAAAACCGGACAGATGAACAATAACTGGGACAAAATTTTGATAACCTAATTGTACGATAACCAGGGCAAATGATAACTGAGGTTCTTCTGTATAAATTTTTATTGTAGTATTTTCTAAACAAAATGCCCTGATTCTCTTCTCTCATTTTCAGAATCAGCAGCAAGTCTATCAAATCAGAAACATCCCCAACATCACCCTCAACTAACAAAACCACTACAAGGTAAAAAAAAAAAAATTTCGTACCACTGACTGAGGCACAAACTGTAAGACTGTTTCATATAAAACTATTATTGTGTTAACAGCACCAAAACATATACAAGCTACAGTGATTCTCCAACCACGAAGACATCTTATTCCATCAACACTAAATCCAGGTGAGGTTGCTGCTATCAGAACAAAATCTTGTATCTCCACAATGGTAACCTACTCAACATTTAATGGACATCAATCAAAAAGGATTTCATTTCTTATTGTAGAGCATTAGTCCAGTGGTCAAGAAAGGTTCACATAATGTACAGTCTGGCTGAAGTTTTCAAATAAAAATATAAAAAAATATGTATTATTATTAAACTTGTGCAAAATATCTCAAAATGAAGATCTTCTAATGACCTGCTACTGTCTCCTAGTGCTGAGGACCAGCTGTATGACACGCTTGTACCAACAGTCATAAAGTCAGCAAACTCAAAACCCGACACTGGCAGGTATGGCATGCAGGGCGGGTCTGTGTTAACATAGCTCAGCTATAGTGATTTGTTACTTTTACTTATGAGACTCTCGTCTTTTCTTTTTTTGAGAAATGAGAGCAAAAGTGTTGAATCAGTGAGCTCCCCAACATCAACTTCCACCACCAAAACCATTACAAGGTAAAACATACAATAAAGTGAGACGCAAAATCTTAATTGTGGTAAAATTATTGTCCCAAATTTGATATAAAGTCACTATTTAATCAACAGCACTAAAAGCTACACCAGCCGCAGTGATACTCCAACAACAAAGACATCTTACTCCATCAGCACTAAATCCAGGTGAGAACCCTTCAAACACTAACATTTTAAATTCTCATGTTTATTAAGCAATATATGTCAAAATGAAGACCTTCTAATGACCTGCTACTGTATCCTAGCGCTGAGGACCAGCTGTATGACACGCTTGTACCAACAGTCATAAAGTCAGCAAACTCAAAGCCTGACACTGGCAGGTATGGCATGCAGGGCGGGTCTGTGTTATCATAGCTCAGCTGTAGTGATTTGTGACTTTTACTTATGAGACTCTCGTCTCTCCTTTTCAGAAATGAGAGCAAGAGTGTTGAATCAGTGAGCTCCCCAACATCAACTTCCACCACCAAAACCATTACAAGGTAAAACATACAAATTCAGAACCTCAAGTCAACAAAATCTCAGAAACGTCTTATTTTAACTCCTTATTTTATTCACAGCACTAAAAGCTACACCAGCCACAGCGATGATCCAACAACAAAGACTACATCTTACACCATCAGCACCAAATCCAGGTGAGCAGTCTGCACAGATGCAGTCCTGTGCTTTCAAACTGCATTTTGTTGTTAATTGTCAAACACGTTCACACAAGATTTACAGACAAACCTGAGTATTTAATGCAGAATTATTATTGTTTTGTTGACTTCAGTCTCACAACGAAAATGTTGCAGGGTTGACCTTCTCAAGTGCCCCGCCCGGAAAACCCCAGATTTTGCATCATCACCCAAGTCCGGTTGAACGTCCGCCATATTGCTACCTAACTAGTCGGCGCTTGGTGGTGCATTGACAGTTGTCACACCAACATTTGCCAATTCAATTAGTTCCCGTTACGTTCTGGCGCTATAAAACAATTTAACTCAATTGTGCGAAGAGTCTTAACTTCCTTAGCTTAGCTAGGTTAGCTCGTCAGCTTATTGCTAAGCTAGCGCTAGCTAGTTAGCTTATTGCTTTTACAACCATGGCGTCTGCGGTGAGCCCCGTTTATCCCCGTTGCCTGGTTTGTTCCACATATTAAGAAACATGTTCAGTTAATGAAAAAAATACATCTGAAAACAAAAACAGCAAAGCAATAAGGCTTACGTTCAACCCCACTCGGGTGACAACGGCAACAAGTGTTTCTGATCGAGCGGAAAACGTCGATGAGTGGACGTTCAGACGTTGTGAGACTGTGCTGAAAAATGACATATAAAGTGACATTTCAGCATTTTTGTTTTAATGTTGATTAGTATGACTTATAGCTCATGAGTTGTCTGACAGTAATATGATGGTCAGTGTTGACAATGTGGGCAGCTGCTGGAATAAGAAATCAGCATCTCCATAAAGCTTGTGAGCAGATGGAAGCATGAAAT
The DNA here is from genome assembly GCA_036984385.1 of Crenuchus spilurus. Taxonomy (NCBI): domain Eukaryota; kingdom Metazoa; phylum Chordata; class Actinopteri; order Characiformes; family Crenuchidae; genus Crenuchus; species Crenuchus spilurus. The sequence continues at coordinate 28,132 of BRDA01015501.1, read as the reverse complement.
GCTCTAAAATCTCCTGGCTGTGTTGACTTTGGACTTAGACACAGTGGACCAACATCAGCACCTCAAACCATCACAGACTGCAGAAACTGCACACTGGACTTCAGACACCTTAAATTCTGTGTCTTTCAGATTGTAGGAGCTTGATATCCAAATGAAATGCAATGAACTAACATAACTAAACATAGAAATACACCAAGAAGTACGTAAAAAACGACATGGTTCAAAGCACTTGACGTTCTGAATGTTCGTACAGCAGGATTTAAGTAAATTGTCAGCTTCCTGATAATTACGTCTTACATATTTGACGTCATCTCTCGGAACTAAGCTTCTAACCACAGCTCAAGATCTATGGTTGGAACTACCCAAGTTTATGACGAAGTTTGCAATCTTTCATTGGAACTACAGCTTTGGGAAACACCTGTTGCTTAACAATACATCGCTCTATATAAATGACCAGCGTCGTTACCTCAGTAGTTCCAGCTATGCTTTTGGGAAACACTTCCATCACAACTACATCATTAAACTATGAATGTTGCTATGACAGTTTACCTTTTTAAATGAAATTAGGAACAAAAATGTGTGGCTTTGGACTGTATTTGCAACAGAACATAATCTTGAACAAATCTTTTGGATAAGACTGTATCACTATGGCACCAGACTACATTTTAAAAGCTTGATTCTCAGTAAACTAAAGTTCTCCATTAATCTGCTGTCTCTTAGTGCTGAGGACCAGCTGTTTGACCCTCTTGTACCAACATCCATTAATTCCAAACTCAACACTGACAGGTATGGCATGCAGGGTGTGTCTACATGTTATTGTAGTCGGCTTAGAGTCACTTCCACATAAGACATTTACATATTGGGTGTATTATCCACAGCTATGAGAAAAGCAGCGTAACCAGTCCCACAACATATATCAGAACCTCTTCCAAAAACGCCAGGTACACACTCTCACTCTCACTCTTACTCTCCATCTGAGAGCTCTCCAGTCACAGCGCTGTCAACTGCACTCATTTAACTATGTCACGTTATCGATACTACAGACCTGACGACTACAGCTCTGAAACAGTGGTCACCAGATCCGTCAGAACAGTGTCATCCACTCCAGACAGGTAAGAGTCACTTCACTGAGGCTGATGAAATATTACACAGAGTATCATCTGCAGATTGTTGTTTATTTACTGATTTATTTGCTTTTTGATTAATTTCTGCAAAGATATGAGCGCTACAGTACAGGCTCCAGCCCAAGCTACACCACCACGAAAACGTACACAGACAGCAGGTACAGCTTAATGAATCCTGACTTGAGACTAGAGCTGCTTGTTGAGTCTAAAATGATTGATATGTTCATTTTAAACTATAAATAATCACTGTTTGAATTATGCTTGTTTTCTTAGCATCCCTGATGATTATCTCACTGATACCTACACATCAAAAAGTGTTAAGACTGTGTACACAACACCTGAGAGGTAGGACTGAAATACACACCAACATTTAATTAATTAATGGATTAATCTACACTATATGTTCAAATATTTGTGAACACCCCTTCAAATAAATGCATTCAGATGGTGCTCCATTCAGTACCGTTGGGATGAGTTTGGAATGAGGTTTGGTGGTGGAGACCTCACTAACACTATTGTCGCTGTATGCAGTCAAATCCTCACAGCAATGCTGTTAGAAAACTTTAAAACTATTAGTGTCCCAATACCTCTGTCCATACAGTGTATATGATAATCCATCCACTTATATATTTATTCATTTGGCTGTTTGTGACTTGTGAAATGTACCTTGCTGTAGGAAATACACTGAGAAGGATATTTGCACATACTGCCACAAACCAATGATCTCTGAAGTCAAGATCATTCTGGAAGATGCAGCTATATACTGTCATGCCAGTTGCTTTAAGGTAAGTCTTTAATCACAATTACCTTCTAAGAGCATGAAACAAATAAGCATATCATCATAATATTAGTATTTAAGCAGTATATTCTCTGTAAAATGTTCATGACTTTTCACTTAGAACATCAGCATATGACTATATATAAATATACATAACACCACTGAAATAAGGTATTAATTCTCACACCCTTGTGTGTTAAAGTGTGATGTCTGTAAAACGTCTCTGGGACACCTGAAGGCAGGGGACAGTATGTGGCTCTATCAGCAGAATGTACATTGTGAGCGCTGCTTTGGTGTAACCAGGGGTAAGAGAAAGTGTCACTTGTGTTGTCTGTTGTTCAGTGTTTACTGTCCTTGCTTACCGTTTAGTCACAGATACATTATTTAAAACATGTGTAATGCATTACCTACTAACTAAAACATTGTCTAATATGTTACCTAATACATGATTAATTATCTAATATGTTATCTTTTAAACAAAAACATTATCTAATACTTTATCTATTATTTAAAACATTATCTACTAACTAAAACATTATCTGATACATTATCTATTTACCTAAATCATTATCTGTTACATTACTTACTAACTAAAACATTACCTAATACATTACCTAATATATGATCAATTATCTAATATGTTATCTATTAATAAAAACATTATCTAATACATTATCTAACTAAAACATTATCTAATACATTATCTATTTACCTAAAACATTATCTGTTACATTACTTACTAACTAAAACATTACCTAATACATTACCTAATATATGATCTATTATCTAATATGTTATCTATTAATAAAAACATTATCTAATACATTATCTAACTAAAACATTATCTAATACATTATCTATTTACCTAAAACATTATCTGTTACATTATTTACTAACTAAAACATTACCTAATACATTACCTAATATATGATCAATTATCTAATATGTTATCTATTAATAAAAACATTATCTAATACATTACATAATACATGATCTATTATCTAATACATGATCAATTATCTAATACGTTATCTACTAACTAAAACATTATCTAATACATGATCTATTTACCTAAAACATCTACTACATTATCTATTAACAAAAACATCTAATACATTATCTATTATCTAATACATTATCTAAAACATCTGTTATCTAATACATTATTTAATACATTATCTAATATCTAATACATTATCTACTGACTAAAACATGATCTAATACATTATCTATTATCTAATACGTTATCTACTTACTAAAACATTATCTAATACATGATCTATTTACCTAAAACATCTACTACATTATCTATTAACAAAAACATTATCTAATACATTGTCTAAAACATTATCTATTATCTAATACATTATTTAATACATTATCTAATATCTAATACATTATCTACTGACTAAAACATGATCTAAAACATTATCTATTATCTAATACATTATATGAAATGAACAAATGTACTTGTTTTACAGGGAAGTGGCATCGCTAAAGCAAAAGCATGCAAGATTTTGAAGCCCACAGAAATGAAGGAATTCCATATATCATTACTGTTCCCCCCAAAATCCATGTAATGTTAATTTTTAAGCTAATACAAATGTTTAAATCTAAGCTTTTCTGGAGCATTTGGAGAATTTATCATGAAATGTTCTCACAATGTGCAAAGCAGCTGCAGAGGAATGAAAATGGAGATATGAGATTTTAATTTGACAGTGGCGATATTCTCTGTTAGCACTGTGATACGGTGAAAGGGTCATAACATTTTATTCTTTGTGTACTTTGTAAATCAAAAGTGCTCTACTGGGAAAAGGAGAAAGATTACAGATAAATAGAGATAAGAGAGTTTGTGTAGTTGGTGGTGGGGTATCATCAAGAAAAAGTAAACTATAGTAACTTCACACACATTTACCACAACACACTACACGAGTCATATGTACAATTATTTACAACAGCAATACAATACTGTGGTGGAAATAAGCATAATATTGAAATGTTTAACGGCATTACATAAATATAATAATGTGATGTAATACTACAGCACATGCTTTCTGAAGGGTGATGAGATTTGTTTCTTTAATTATCAATTTCTAAAGTTAATTACCAACTGGAGTGATGTTGGTGGCCATGAGTCATCATGTTAATATGTTTTATCAGATCAAGTGATGGAGTGATATTCTTTTTGTCTTAATTTGCCTGTCTTGTATTAAAATGAATAATAAAATGAAATTAACATTTGAGAGGTACTGATTTGGGTGATTGAATTGCGCTTGTTAAATTTCTGTCTCTATGATTTTACATTGGTCCTTTGTCACAGGCATTCTTCATTGTTTTTAAAATAAAATGTATTTTATTTTAAAAAGATTTTATTTAAAAAATTTATTTTATTTTGTGTTTTATGTAGTACATGTTCAAGGTAAAAATGGACAGTTCAATCAAATCAAAAGTCAATTTGAAAGACAGTTTCATATGTACATACTTTTAATTGCATACTGCTTAAAATATTGACAAATGCGTGAAAACATTTTAAAGTAGTATAATCTAATGTTACTAAAAGATTACTTTGTTTACTGATTGCTTTAAATGAATTTAGTCCTCTAAGTTAAACAGCAAAAGACTGATTATTCAAAACATTGAATATCAATATCAGACATCATTATTTACTGGACTGTTCCAAAGCAAACAAACAACTGATAAATCAACCATTCTGGAGGATTTAACTGGGTTTTTTTTTTTTTTCACTTGTGCCTGTTTGTGCCTGTCAAACTGCAACGTTTGACAGTTGTTCTGAATTTTGTCTGTTTCTTGCACATAAAATGAGAGAAATTTAGGTTAAGAGCACTTTAACCATTTCAAGAATGTATGGCACTAGTGGTCTTCCAAATACAATGGTTTAAATGTTATGCTCTTTAGAAGTTGTAGTTTGTGGCGCTTAGTGGCCAGAAATTGCAACTGCAACAAACCACATGTCAAATAAAAATGGCTGATGGATGGTCAGGAACTACATAAATATGTCATTTTGGATCATTTTCTTCAATAAATAAATGACAAAGTATAATATTTTTGTCTCATTTGTTTAACTAGGTTCTCTTTATCTACTTTTAGGACTTGTGTGAAAATCTGATGTTTTAGGTCATATTTATGCAGAAATATAGAAAATTCTAAAGTGTTCACAAACTTTCAAGCACCACTGTTGCTCAGGGATTTCTGTAAAACTCTCTAAGCACTCTTGAGGATATATAAAATCTGAGCACAGAAGGGCTGATAAGGACATTATACTTGTGGTGTTGTTCAAGTATCAGTTTTCTGTAAGCAGTAAATTACACCTGCCATGTGTCCACCATGTGACATCATGCATCCCAAAACCACATCAAACCTTGTATTTCTCCTTGGTGGGGACTGAAAGTAATCATAATGATAGGAATGCATATCAGATGTGTAAAAGTGGGGACATTTTACAGGTCCTCACAAGAACTGTGACATTTCTTATTAAAATATCAGAAGCACTGACCTTTGGTGACTAAGGTTAAGTTTAGGTTTAGGTTCATTTTTACTCAGTATTACACAAATAAATGGAATATACTCACTACTATAGTATTACCACAGTATGTTTGTGTATATGTGTATGTTTGTGTACGTGTATATGTACCAGGGTTTATGACGTTGTAGGGACCTCTTTAAACACCCAGCTTTTGGGGACCTTTCTACAAAGCTGGTCCCTGCAATGTAGACCATTAAATTTGAAGATGAAGACGTTTTGAGGTTAAGGTTAGAGTTCTAAGATTTGAGCAAGTCTATGTAATGTCCTCATAATCGACAGAAACGTGTGTGTGTGTGTGTCCACTAGAGGTCACTCACTAGAAATGCAGTGTTTTATTGTGTCTACAAACCATCAATGCTTTGTAACAATTCCATAAGAAATAAACTGGATCAAATGCTAAAGACTAGTGCTGTTACACAGCCACATGGTGTTATCCGCATATAAATAAATCTACACAAATCATTGCTTCTTTCTTGCATTTTCTAATGAAAGCAGAATAATTTTTTTGTAAAGAAATCCCGATTAATTTCTCATATTTCATGCATGAAAAGGTTAAAGCAGTTTGTTGTGTTCCAGTAGAGCCAATGTGAAGAGATCCTGCTGTGCAGGAGGATGACAAAGCACCATCAGATCAGCTTTTGTCCATCACACCAGCAGACCGTCTGAACAAAAGGAGAAGCTCTGCTCAGGATGTCCGTCTGTTAAAGTGCCATGCAGGCTGGCCAGGGTTGCCAGGTTGGGTTTTTCACGCCAAAATTATACAGTTGCATAAATGGGCGTTTGTAGCCCCTAAAAATAAAGGAACAATTCTCATAAGTTTTTTTTATGTAAAGAAAAACAATAGAAAGTATATATGGTTTAAAAATATTTTAACAATCCCCAGTGTATATTTGTGTGTATGTTTTCATTCCTCACAGTTGGGTGTCTGGATGCCCTAAAAATAAATAAAAATTGAATAGCCCTAAACTAATTTTTACTAAACAGTAATGTAGTTTTAGAATAGCTAATATCAAAAGGCTAAAAGTACAAATGTCTATAGATTGTAGTGAAATGTCCTATTTAGGTAATGATTTGTGTTTTTAGTTTTTAATATTAAAGTAGATAATAGAGACTATAGCTGCTACTGTGGAAGAACAATTATCTAAAATGTTTGTCTGCTGATAAGATATGATAAAAGTAACACACTACCTCTGTTACACTTTGTGTTTATCATATCCTTCGAATCTGTATCTTCATTATATTAATAACAGATTACTAGAATTAGTGATGTGAATCTGATTAGCCTACAGCAGACCAATATTTTATGAAAAAATGCTATAAATTGATCATCATTTATTTGTCTGTTATATTAAAATAGTTATTTGTTTCTCATATATACCAATTAGTTGGCAGAACAAATTAGTTGTCTTTTATTTAATAATAATAATAATAATAATAATAATAATAATAATAATAATAATGTAGAAAATATACAAGAAAATTAATAATAGAAGATTGATTTTTAAAAAATATTTTATATTTTACGTTATATTTTTTATTTTGGGCTAGTTTCAGCTTGTTTATTGCAAATTTCAGTCAGACATTAGACTGAAGATTTATTTCCAGACCTGGCAACCCTGAGTCTGGCGTGAGAGGGGAGGAGACACGGACACACTGGCGTTCAGAACATCACTGAACCTCTGAATGAAGCATGGCGCTGGTCAGACTGTAAACAAGCCAGGCTGGGTCAGAGCCTCGATATTTTGCTCCTGTTTGCTTCTTTTAGGATTTGTATTGTTCTTATATTATTGCCCAATGGAAGCTGCTTTGTTGAACCTGCAGATGATGGCGGACGTGAATGGAAACAGTAAGGTTCTGGACGCAGAGCTGGAGGTGAAGAAGCTCCAGGAGCTGGTCCGAAAACTGGAGCGCCAGAACGAGCAGCTGCGGACCAGAGCCAGCACCTCTGCCGGGCATCAGTGCTCCAGCTCGGGCTGCTCTGCGCACGCTCCGGTCCTTACAGGGAGTTACTGCGTCTCCTCTCCGCACACAGAGGAGCTCTACCCCTATTTCCATCCGCACACAGAGGCTGACAACAACGGCTGTGAACAAACAACACTGGACCAGGATGACATTTTAGATCTTTCAGCTCTTCTACCCGACCATGGAGAGGATGAGGACACCTGGTACTGCTGCCCTGATCCATTTAACTGACCTCATTTCATTAAAACTACTACTTCTTCATTTTTAATCTAATATTTCTGTAGTAACCTTTGCCAAAAATATACCACCCCTTGTGGTACTACCATGGGGTATTATAATGGTAAATACATCATGTTTTTGTGGATACTACCAGGATGGTAGTACCATGGTACTACAATAGCAATACTACAGTAATAACATTAATTTTAACATAGTAAAGTATGATTAGTAGTAGTTGCATTACTGTAGTATTGCGATTGTAGATTCATTGTGCTACCAGCATGGTAGTGCCCAAAATACATGATTCTACCATCATGGTATTCCCTCGGTCATTTTGTGTAAGAGATGGAAATATCACGATGGTACTATCAGGGTACTACAGTGGTAATATAGTTATAAAACTAGTTTTAGCATCGTAAAGTTTGATTAGTAGACTTTATTGTTGATTAATTGAATAAATAGCAGAATGGTAAAACTTTGTATTACTGTACTATTACCATTGTAGTACCATCACTGTAGTGTGCAAAAAAACATAGTTCTGAAATTTCACTGACCTCTTTAAAAAATATCCTTCATTTTTACACATCTTAAAATGTGAAATCCTCTAATATCAAAAAAAAAACTTGACAAAAATACACCATCCATTACTGTGGTACGACCATGGCTGTGTGATGGTATTATCCTGGTAAATACATCATGTTTTTGTGGACACTACCAGAATGGTAGTACCATGGTACTACAATAGCAATACTACAGTAATAAAACTAATTTTATCATAGTAAAGTATGATTAATAGTAGTTGCATCACTGTGGTAATACCATTGTAGATTCATTGTGCTACCAGCATGGTAGTGCCCAAAATACATGATTCTACCATGATGGTATTCCCTTGGTCATTTTGTGTAAGGGATGTTAATACCGTGATGGTACTATCAGGGTACTACAGTGGTAAAACTAGTTTTACACTTGTAAAGTATAATCAGTAGACTTGATTGTTGATTAATTGAATTAATTGATAGTTGATTAATTGAATGATTAGCAGAATGGTAAAACAGCTCATAAGTACTCTCTAGTGAAATTTAAAAAAGAAAAGCACTAAATGTTAATGATATGTATTCCCATTTAAACCCATTTTAAGGGAAAAAATCAATGTAGAATTATTTACTTTTCTTTTAGATCAAAGGTTGATAATTTGAGCAGTAGAGAGTACTGATGAGCAGTAATAAGTAGAGAAGTTTGTTGTTACTAGCTCATTGTCTTGTACATTAAGTCATGTTAAGCCTCACATTAAGCTTTTATTGCAGATGATCCCAGGAGTTTGTTTACAACCTATGAGACAAGTCCTGATGCAACAGTAGCTGAATTGAAATGTTCCTAATGTCATTTGTTAAGCCTGTGTAAAGGCTCCTGGATGATGATGGGCATCCTAATCAGAGCATTTGCTTGTCAGTCATTTTAATACCACCATGAGTATGTATGCCTCCATCATCAAGTTTTGTCTTTACCAGGCTGAAGTGACTGAAATAAGATATTTTGCCTTAATGTGGCTCAGATCTGATGTTTTCAGGCTGTGTGGACGTCAAATCCCATCTTTTATAATCAGATTTGAGTCACTTTCATATGTGGTTCTAGATCAGATGCATATCCAATCCGTGGACATGTGACTTGAATGTGATGGTCAGATCAGATTTCATATGTTTTTGCTTGTACACATGTGCGTACTTGTTTACTCACGTAGCTACGTTTACTCACAGTACGTTTACTCACGTAGCTGTAAAAACAGTAAAAGCAGGCAGCTGGCATTTATCCACCTTCTTCACCTGATCATGTACAGTCCAGCACCTGTTTACTGTCCTCCTGAGCAAAACACCATCACATATCAACTACTAACACGTCTGTTTTACTCAAATCAGTCCTCTCACAAATACAGGGTTGCCAGGTCCCCAAACATCCTACCAATTTTGTAACAGAAAATCACACTACACAAACACAAACTAGCCCAAAATATAAAGTGACACAAACATTTCAGTGAGCTTTAAAATGTAAATCTTCAAATCTTACTAGATTGATTAACAATACAGACCGTTACAGCTCACTTACATTTGTGAATGTGAACCACCAAGATAGTTTAATCTGATCCGAGCAAAAAATCAGATTTGAGCAACGTGGCTCAAATCCTTAATTCACAGCCAGTCATTTCAACTTATGTTTTGTAGCCACAGTTTTGACTTTTATAATAAAGCTTTGTTTTTGAAACCCACTGCAGCATCCATCTATAAAAAAGTCACAGCAAGCTGACATATGTGTAGAGTACAGCTATTTTATATTCTAATTTGTTATTCCAGACCCATTTACAGAATTGCATCTATGAAAAACATTTACAAACAATTATAGTTTATGGATCTACATTATTATTATTATTATTATTATTATTATTATTATTATACAGAGCCACATAAAAAATATCATTAAAAAGGTAAAAGTTAATAATTTCATTCAAAAAAGTAAACTGTTTCATTTTATATTAATTTCATATAAAGTGACATATTTCAAGCCTTGTTTCATTTTAATGTTGATCAGAAATCCAGAATCTCAAATTATTATACAATTTTATTGGAAGTTTGTAAATTACTATTCAAACAGAATAAACATTAAAACAATGAAGGTGTCATATATGTAACTTTTTATGTAATGAATATTAAATATATGACAGTTTCCTCTTTTGAATTAAATTATAAATACACAATTTTTGGAGATGCAGTAGAGATGTAATAGACTTTCTTTAGATAACTCAATGAATAGCATCCAGATTGATGTCACACTGTGGTTTTCACAGCATAATCACATATACAGTATACAGCATCTGTCCAATCATATTTTTTTAGCATTTCTCACTCCTGACATTCAACCATAGGATTCAGTCAATAATTCATGACATGATGTATTTTGTCCTTCACATAGCATTTTGTCAGTGTATTGAAATTGTGTCACAGTAACCAGCCAATCTGTGAAGTAAATTGATTGTTTACTTGGCTCCCAGTAAGTGATGCTGTAATCTCACCATAAATCTGCTGAAATGCCTTTTAGTCTTATCTTACTGAACATCTCTTCAGCACGGTGCACGCTGTAAACTGACTCCTATATCTTCTATCTCCAGGTTATATGTGTCCCCAAAAGCAAAGCTGTATCCTGCAGGCCACCTCAGCCCTCTACAGTGGTGTAGACACATTCTGGACAACCCCAGCCCTGAGATGGTGTTAGCCAAGAGGTCGTTGTGCTACCGAATAGAGCAAGGTATGATGTGAGACACAGGGAGCTGAATAAATGCTGTTTTTTATGTTTTGCATTGAAGTTCTTGAACAACATTTACCCATCTAACAGGGAACATTCCTACAATGTTATGTGCACATTCTCCCAATGTTAGAAGCAGTATTCTCTCAGCAATGTTCTAAAATTATAAAAATGTAACAACTGACTAGAGCAATGTTCTTAAAATGATTTTGAATGTTTTCAGAACATTAAGAGACAACATTCCTAGAATGTTAAATTGCTGTTGCAAATGAGGTTGAGCTGACGTTCTGGGAATGTTCTTATAACTCTAAAAAGATGTCCTGGGAGCGCTAAGAAAACTGAGCAAACACATTGGGGAAACATTTGAATGCACACTTCCTACAACCAAAATGGAACATTAGAGGAATGTTCTGATCATTTTTTTAGCTGGGTATTAAGGCTGTCGCCATAATTTTTTTGTGTGTGTATATATATATATATA
>BRDA01015501.1:0-16723 GCA_036984385.1 Crenuchus spilurus | reverse complement strand
GCAAAGCTGTATCCTCCAGGCCACCTCAGCCCTCTACAGTGGTGTAGACACATTCTGGACAACCCCAGCCCTGAGATGGTGTTAGCCAAGAGGTCGTTGTGCTACCGAATAGAGCAAGGTATGATGTGAGACACAGGGAGCTGAGTAAATGCTGTTTTTTATGTTTTGCATTGAAGTTCTTGAACAACATTTACCCATCTAACAGGGAACATTCCTACAATGTTATGTGCACATTCTCCCAATGTTAGAAGCAGTATTCTCTCAGCAATGTTCTAAAATTATAAAAATGTAACAACTGACTAGAGCAATGTTCTTAAAATGATTTTGAATGTTTTCAGAACATTAAGAGACAACATTCCTAGAATGTTAAATTGCTGTTGCAAATGAGGTTGACCTGACGTTCTGGGAATGTTCTTATAACTCTAAAAAGATGTCCTGGGAGCGCTAAGAAAACTGAGCAAACACGTTTGGGAAACATTCGAATGCACACTTCCTACAACCAAAACGGAACATTAGAGGAATGTTCTGATAATTTTTTTAGCTGGGTATTAAGGCTGTCGCCATAATTTTTTTGTGTTTATATATATATATATAAATTTTAATTATTAAAAAAATAATAATATATTTTTTATATAAGTGTGATTATTTTAGGTAAATGCAGTTATTTTCCACAGATGCTCTTTCCTAGTTTACATTCACATTTACAACACTTATCAGATGCTCTTATCCAGAGTGATGTACAACAGTGCTTTGTTTGCATTAAGAGAATTTTCTTAGCTAGTACAGACAGGTTAGAGTCTAAACTACTCTTCAGTTCAGACACTGTTAGGACAATTATACATAATTATACACAATATAAGAGCTTTACAGCATTACAATAAGTGTTTAAACTAGTGCTGCTTAAGTGCTCCACAAAGAGATGCTCTTCAGTCTGTGTGTGAAGACTGTGAGGGACTCTGCTGTTTGAACAGTCAGTGGGAGTTTGTTCCACCACTTGGGTGCTAGAACAGAGAAGAGTCTTGATGCTAGTCTTCCACGTGTTTTGAAGGATGGCGTGTCAAGCCGAGCTGTACTAAAAGCTTGAAGGGTTTGAGGTGCGACTTAAGACTTGACCATTGGCATTAGGTAGGGAGGTTCTGGTCCATTTCTTGCTTTGTAGGGTTCATTTTGCTATAAACACACTGAGGTAAATAAATGAAAGCAGAATTGAATTAAACGTGGATATAAGGCAGCGACCAGTAATGTTTGTTTATTTGAGCTCAAGCTGTGTTTGTGGTCAGTTTAGAGCTACTGAGCAATGACAGACAGGAAGCAGGACAGCTGATCCTTTTAGAGTTTCCCTCACTGACACTATTAAATCATTAATTGCAATTATTTATATGACAATTAATCATCAGCTAAAATTATATATCATTATATATTATATTATAAAATTATATATTATATATCATGAGAGCTCTATCCACCATCAGTCATTTGATTTGAACTTTCAGTCTTTAAGTGTGTATAATAATAGTAATCATCTAATCAGCTCTGTTTTAACAGAGATGCGTTTGTTTTGGATTTAGATGCATGTCCTTGGATAAAATGACGTTTTTCTTGTTTTGTTTTTTTTGGTAAGTTATATTGTATCTTTGAAAAGAGTGAATATGTGAGAACATTCAAATTTTGTAATTATGTCAATTTACTTACATATAATCAAGCTGCGGTGAAGGAAAGGGTCAGTAATTAAGCTCTGAAGGAAAGAGAACCATGTAGTTTGATTACAAAGTGAAGACTAAGGCAAGGTTACAGTTATGACAGTGTAGCCTTGAGCTTCAGTGCTGATATGTTAGTAAAAAATGAGGATACAGAAAATGCTCTATTTAAAGATCTCACTGTGCATGCTGTTTAATATCAGGCCTCTAATTCTACACAGCAGGTTATACCTAGACTTACTACATATGTGCTATTTACCTGTACACTCACAGGTCAGAGACAGTAGCTCAGCACAGACTGTATTGGTCCTCTAGTCCTTCATTGGTGATGCTGTTGGCTGCCTGGTTTTCACTCCTGCAGTGACACTGAGGTGTTTAAAAATATCAGCAGCTCTACTGTTTCTGATCCGCTCATACCAGCACAACACACACTAACACACCACCACCACATCAGTCTCACTGCAGTGCTGAGAATGGTCCACCTGCTCTGTGGTGGTCTATAATTGAGTGCACATTTATATATTACATCAGTTAAAATACAGTCATTTCTCCATGTGTAACCTTTATATATCTGCTTATGAAACAGAGACACTAAATGTAAACCCTCTTTGCTCTCCTCACGTCTTGAAATGTTTGATCTCATGTTTTGAACCTTGGTGGAGAGGATGGTTGCCATGGAAACTCTGAGTGCATTAACCCCTTCTGCTAAGCTGGAGCATAGCAGCATCTTCTGCACAAGTCCATCACACAGCTCGGCCGGGCACCGAGACGGCATTTTATATCAGTTATCCCATTCGGATCAGTCCGTATAATAAATAATGGATGAGACGTATTTACAGAGAAGTGTGTTGTTGAGCTTTCCTGCTGAAAGGCCAGATTGAGCAAGGTTGGCTCCGTTCTAGGAGGTCATGAATACAGCTTTGTTCAGCCAGTCTCTAAAAAAACCTTTGTTTTTGCAAGGGAAGCCTTGAATGCTAGTTTTCATGCAACCGTAGCAAGGCTAATTGTGCAAGATATGCCAAAAAGCACAGCGCTCTGTTTGCCTACCAATAACGCAGATTTAGCTGAATGTTCCTGCTAAAAGCATCGCATTGCACAGCACACTGAAGAAATGTTTTTTGATGCATTAAAACTACCGGCGGGTTTTAAAAAACTTGGAGCTGAAGTATCCATCATAAATTCACTGACATTATCACATTTTCACAATACTCCAGTGACAACACATGACATCAGCAGGGATTTACTGCAAACAAAACTGGACATCTGGACAGACCAGCCTAGTATAATTACAGTGGTTAGTGTAAGAGGTACCACAGAGAATCTAGCCAATCAGAACTAAGCTCTGTCATCATCACAGTCTCTTCCCATCGCCTCATAGCAACAAGTAGAAAAACTGATTCTCTCCACTCACACGTAGGAGCTAAACAGCACCGTAAACCCACATTCAGACACTCTAAACCAGATTATAACCACGTCAGTGTTATAACCACATAACTCCAACACAAGAAAACAACACTAACCAGCGCTAGCCAATCAGCAATCAATATACAGTCCAAAAAGACTCCAAACTTTCACTGAATCACCACAAATCACCAAACTGAAGTTAACTTCTTATTTACATTTCCTACTAGCTAGAGGAATAGAGCTGCTACACCATTTAAGGTGGAATTTGAACCTTTTTGAGTGAATAGATGTAACTTCTGCTCGATTTAAGGTGGAATGGGAAATTTGAATAAGAAGCTAACTTAAATACTTACGTCTGCATTGTCACTGACTGTATTAATTCCTATTTTATGAAATGTTTGGTTTTTACAGTCTTCAATTGTTCTGACCTAGTTAAACAAAACACTAAAACATAAAGTACTTATCACACACATACAGGCTCTGTTCTTTCTCTGCCTCACAAATACCAAATGGCTCAGATGAGTTCTCAGGCTGTAGGAGGAGCTACTAAGATGTTGGGTGGAGTTAATTGTAGTGAGTTACATTATTATGCAATAAGAGGCCCACTTCTGAACAAATCAATGGATTTTTGTGTTTTTAGACCTAGAGTACCAACAGAAAACTGACTGTTGAGTTAACTGACAATCTGTAGGTTGGTATAGGCATACCAGATACTCAAATTTGCACAGCAAATTTGCCAGTGTTAAATCAACTCACAGTGTTGGCACTGGCACACACTGGCACATTTGCTGTGTAGGTGTTAAGACACTAAGGAAGTGAAATGTTCATAATTTGTCCCCTTTAACATTTTGATCTGCATGGGGAGGCTGCATGAGGTGCGGGTGGGTTATTCATGGTGCTTGGGGTTGCAGCTTTTTCGGATGCCAGTCCATCACTGAAACAAGGCTGAAGGCAGTTGGCTGGACAGCCATTCTGGACATTTCCAGAACATTCAGGTTTCCTGCCCACCCCTGTTTATAAGCCAATACATGTTTGTTGGCCTAAATTTGCTTCTTTAAATTTGCAGTGGAGCTCTGAGGCTCATAGTCACTAAAAACTGTGATTTTTAAATCATTTCTTTAAGAATGTTCTGAATACTATGAAATGATTAATATTTACATCACTAATATACAGAATAGAGCTTAAGTTGACACATTTCCTACCAGTCACAGGAATGGAGCTGCTAAACCGTTTAAGGTGGAATGCTGCTGCCCCATTTAAGGTGGAATGGGAACTTTCTTAGGTGAACGGATGTAACAACTACACCATTTAAGGTGGAATGGGAACTTTCTTACGTGAATGAATGTAACTACTGCACCATTTAAGATGGAATGGAAAATGTGAATAAGAAACTAACCTAAATACTTACAAATGTGTTGTCACTGACAGTCAGTATTTAATCCCTCTTTTATGAAAAGTTTGGTTTTTACCATCTTCAGTTGTTCTAACCCAGTTAAACAAACCACATTGTGGGTGGAGCTACCAAGATGTTGGGTGGAGTTCATTTTAACTCTATCAAGTCATGTTTATTGGCCTAAATTTGCTCTTTAGAATTTGCTGTGGAGCTTTGAGACTCATAGTCATTCAAAAATGTAATCAATCCTTTCTTTAAGAATGTTCGGAATATTATGGAATGTTGAATATTATCACTAACATACAGAACTTAAGCTGACAGTGTTAAAATGTGTGATCTTTGCATGATGTAAATATTTCTGACAGTAACTAACATCCTTTGTGTTCTTTCTTTAGCCAAAAGATGGAGAGGAGTCCTCTCTGGTTATGGCTCATCCTCCATAGCTTACAGCCCTGTAGACGGACTCTCCTCCTTAAGCGCTTCTGTTAAACCTCTTACTAAACCCACGCTAACTGAACAAACAGGTAACAACAGCACTACAGTGATACTAACATGTAAAAGAACACATTTAACACAACATAAATGCGGGCGATATGGCAAGAGACTGAAAAACAAACTATTGTATTTTAAGAGTGTAGGATGCTCTTACTCAGTTGCTTTCTTTACTAATATAATGTCCTTTTGCTTGTTATACAGCATTACGTAGCATTTCTTTCAGCTTTCTTTGCATGTTTGGGACATACAAATACAGACAGAAAGCTAAATTGTTTGTATTGTTATTGATTTTCTCTCGAGTGAGAAAGGATATCACACAGCTTTGAGTACAATCAGCATATTTTTTGAAAATGTAGCGAAATGTGAGACATTATTGATTGGTCATGGTGGCATCTGCAGCAAAGCTTTTACAGTGATATTGTGTTACACACAGTCTTAACAGTCTTAGCACTTCTACACCTGAGCATCACAACTGATTTGAATAGGGTGTTTACTCTTCTTTTATCACTACTTAATGTGTTAATTTTTAGTTTTGCTGATACTGATGGGTAAAAACATATCTTGTTGGGCATTTCTGGTTGTTTTGAAAGAAAATATACAAAAATAAAGTAGGAATATGCTTTTTTTCTGGTTAATATGTGGTTTGCTAGGAACAGACCACATAATGATTGCAGTATATTAGAAAGGGGAGCGGAAACTTGAGAAGTTGTGCTGGAGTTCTGACTGGCTTATGTGGTCCACCTCCCAAACTTCCGTTATGTAACATCTTGAAGAGAAACAGAGCAGATGGTCTCAGATCTGTACGGCTGTAAGGCTTTCTTGTAGCTCGCACAGTCGGAGTGTTATTGTGTTGTATTACAAAGCCTTTGGATTGTCTGCACTGCAAACGACAAGCCAACACATCAGATCTGAATATAAACAAACTCTGGACCTACTCTGGTGGTGCTACACAATGCGTTAAAAATACAGATTGGCCTTCATCAGAAACAGTTGTGGCCAGTGTGGTGGGGGCAGCTGTGGCCTGGTAGTTAGGGATCCGGTTTTGTGACCGGAAGGTTACCAGTTTGATCTCTGGGCAATCAAAAATGACATTTTTTATTCTGTTAGTACTTTTCTATTATTTTCAGTGTGTGTTTATGCATCGTCCAATTAAAAGCATACTACTGCATGTGTAGTCACATGACTTCACCCGGTCCAGAGACAATATATAAACTCAAGCACTGAGCCAACTGTGCAAATTAAGCAGCTTGTACCAATTAAAAATGGCATGTTCATTGTTTAAACACTTTTTGGCTTTAGTGAAGACGACACAGAACAAAAAGAACCAAATAATTGTTCATAAATCATAATTGAGATAATATTTTCAGTTAATCATCATATTGATTTTAGGTCATATCATCTCACAAATGAGAAATACAGTGGAACCTCAGTTTTCATCATTAATCTGTTCTAAAGTGCCTGATGATAACTGAAATGAACGATAACTGAAGCAATATTTCCCATAAGAAATAATGTAAATCCAATTAATCTGTTCTAGACACTCCAACAAAAATACATTTTATGTAGAATAACTATAGTTTTACATACAGAACTCAATGAGAAATAAACACAAAAGACTAATGAAATGGATAAATGAACATTTAACATCACTCTTACAGGTTTATGTTCTGTTTTAGAGTGTGCTGGTGTGGGAGGGGGAGGGACCTGGAAGTGTTGAGATAGTTTCACTGGCTCAAGATGAATAATAATGATAATAATAATAATAATAATAATAATAATAATAATAATAATAATAATATCAGATATAATAATACAAAAAGCAATATGATCATTTATAGAAATGGAAAAGCGTGTTCGGTTTCAGTAAAATATTTTAATTTCAGTGCATCCCTAATCACAACACTACAAATCAATACTCTGTCTATAAACTAAATGTAAAGTCTGTAATCCATACAGAACAATGATATCATGGCTTTACATTGGAGCAGCTTATTTGTATTAGAAAGTATTGAAAGTTAAGAATATGGAACTGATCACTAAATTTGAGTATTGACATGTTGTGATACTTTCAGTTCTTGTTGCAACTCTACAAAAAAGTGATCTGAACTGTATCATGGCACTAAAAGCAAAGTGTGAACTGGATCATCTTTACACCCCTATTATTTACAAAAGTTTGGTTTGGTCTGGTTGTGAAGCAGAGCGAAGGTGTGATGACCAAAACAGCCATCCTCTCCATCATATAACTGGAGCTACAGCAACCAATCAGAATCCTCCTAGACACACTTAGAAGTAATGGTATAACCTGTAGTAATGGTTACATTTTTCATTTTGACTGCAGTGCCCCTTAAAAACACGTCCAACAACCACACTTTATAATCTCCAGCAAAGTCACCTCACATTCATCATCCAAGGTCAGTCCATTACACTGAGCTACTTCTCGTGTCTCTGTTGATCCAGCGCCATCCTCTCCATCCAGCCACTGTCTGCTGCAGCAGCCTCTCACTGGGAGGAGTTACGGTGGCCTGGCCGAGAGGTCTCCTTCATTCCTCTTTCACACAGCTACTCACAGTAAGCCTGACCATTATTGTCCATCGTTCATCCTTGTAAAGCACAGCAGCTTAGCCAAAAATATACATTCTGATATATTTTTGATTCAGTAACTGGAGTCTTCATGCATAGTTTGTATGATAGTCAGTATCTGTAATTGTTGTGCCTGAGCTAACTTAACCCAGTCGTCTCTTCACCTGTAGGTTACAGTCGTCCACATGCAACCGTCAGCCCACAGTCTTCCACAGAAAACGATCTCAGCACCTCAGAACTTGAGGATGACTCGATCTGTATGGACTATAAACTTCAAGACATGACTGATGTGCAGGTCATGGCCCGACTACAGGAGGAAAGTAAGTCCACTGTAACATCTTCTTTGATGCATCAGCAGATCAACATACTGTTATTTCTTTAGTGTTATCAGTCTGACATTGATCAGTAGAAACATTAAAGTTGCAGTAGGTAAACACTATTACAGTCATTTTTTGCTAAAACTGTTACTATGTCCCGACAATAGTACATGAGACAGATACTCAGGCTCCTCACGCTACACCGAGTGCTCCTAATGCCACTTGTAGGAATCTGGTACACCTCAATCAAATCAAACTAACTTTGGCCCCGAGTGGCTCAGCGGGCTAAGACGCTGACACTATGACCAGAGGATCTTGAGTTCGAATCCCGGTCATGCTGTTTGCCATCAACAGCCGGGCAACACAGAGCAAAATTGGCAGTGCTCTCTCTGGGCAGGTAGATGGCGCTCTCACTCTCCCCGTCACTCACACATTGAAATGTCTGCTGGCTCAAGCGTCTACTGATTGATCCATTGAAACTAGAGACCCTGCACTTTCCTCTGAGCACGTTGGTTCCCCAGGGATGGTGTATCAAGCAGTAGTTCGAAAAGAGGCGGTGGTTGTATTGCACACAATGGAGGAGGCGAGTGCATGTCTTCACCCTCCTAGAGTCAGGGACACTGCAAAGTGATGGGGAGAGCCCCTAATGGGTTGGGTTCATTGGCGACTACCACATTGGGAAAAAAGAGAAAAATGGCAAAAAGTTATATAAAAAAAATAAATAAATAAAACTAACCAATCAGAGCCAGGAGGAGTGTCTGACAGAGTGTCAGTCATTGTTCATGTGTATCCTTGTCCTCTACAAGTTGTAGTATTATGATATAATACTGAATAACAAGTGTTTGATATGTTTGTGTGTGTTCAGGTTTGCGTCAGGAGTACGCTACTACCTCGGCTACAGTTGCTCGCCGCAGCTCCAGTTTCTCTGTGCACTCAGGTTTGCGTCGGCCAGGCAGAACTGATATGGAGCTCGAGGAAGAGGAAGAGTGTGACGATCTGCCTCCACCTCAGCCTCGGCTCTTCCGCACAGGGTCCATGCAGCGCAGCCTGTCGCACTCCTACAACCTCTCGAGCTCCAGAGACCCCCGCCGCAGCCCCTCCACCCCACAGTACCTCAGCAGCCTGTCCTACCAGCAGCTCAGCAGTCCCAACCCCAGCACAGCCAGCTACACCGCCAACGAAGCACAGAGTTACCGTGCCAGCACAGGTCAGCTACACTGCATGAGCAGCACTGATTCTGTGGTGAAAACTTTAAAGGGGACATATTCTACCCCTTTTCCACAAGTGCATATAGTTAACCTATTTTCAGATGTGTTCATATATTGTGAAAACACACTCTAAACATTTGTAGCCAAGATTTTGAGCTCAGAACTGAATAAACAGAGGTGTTGGCTACACACTGGTCATTACAGTTTTTAGAGATTGTATGTGCTTTTATTTCTAAAGCTTAACAAATGTGAGGTGACACTGTTTTCCTCATTCACTGGTTCCTAGATTGAATATGTGTGAGATAAGTGTGAACACTCAGGTGAGAGCTTTTTGTTCAGGTTCACATTCCACACATTCCACAGCCAGTAATCCACCAATAGAATGTCTGGAATTACCATGTCATTATCATATGAATGACAGATCGTGCCATTTGGTGGGAAAAAATATGCAGCTGTCTGACTTGCTCTCACAGACGTGTTTCTGCTTATTTAAGCTCTTCTCACAAATAAATAACTAAGTATTTTAATTAAAGCTACATATATTTGAAAAGTAGACCCTTTACAGTTTCGGGGTGTGTTTAAGGATAAAATCTCACAGAGTTCTATAACTGTTTTTGCATAATTTCATTAATATGCCATTGGTGGGTGCACTGACTCCAGGGGGTTAAACTCTGTCATCATTGGTCTAATTTGGATGTTTTCTACTTTAAGATAAATTGCGACGAAGTATGCCAAACCTGATACGAGCTCCCAGCATGCTGTCTGTGCCCAGCGTTCCAAGTGTTGCTGCTCCTGCCAGTCACGCAGCTTTCCCCTCATTTTCATCATCGTCATCGTCATCATCCTCACTGCGCAACAGCCAGAGCTTCGACTCTTCAAGTGGTCTCGCCAGGCTTCAGACTGCAAGTGAGTCCAACACTTATCACCTGATTTTCTCTAGATCCCAACTGTTGAGTGTTTAGACAAGCTTTACAGAACGCAAAACTCATTCAGTCTTATAAGAAATCGTTGCTCTGCTCAGGTTGGGAAGGTGTCCCTGCCTCAAGTGGAAGAGTTTGAGTATCTTGAGGTCTTATTCATGAGTGAGGGTAAGAAAGAGAGGGAGATCGGTGCAGCATCCACAGTGATGTGCACTCTGTCCCCTTTTGTCTTGGTGAAGAGTGAAGGTTTACCAATCTACGTTCCAACCCTCACCTGGTCATGAGCCAAAAAAATGAGATTATGGATACGTGGGGTTGAGTTTCCTCCACAGGGTGTCTGGGCACTTCTTAGAGACAGGGTGAGGAGGACATCTAGGAAAGAGAGAAGCCATTTGAAGTGGTTCAGGCAGCTGGTTAGGATGCCTCCCTGGCAAGGCGTTCTGGGCACATCCAACTGGGAGGAGACCCCAGGGAAGTCCTAGGACACGCTGGAGAGGTTATATCTCTCAGCTGACCTGGGTATGTCTCCTATATGAGCTAGAAGAGGTGGCTGGGGAGAGGGATGTCTGGTCCACTTGGGTTGCTACCCCTGCGACCTTGACCTACTGTACATAAGCAGAAGATGATGGATGGATGGATGGTGATAGCAATTAGAAATGTTTTCTTTCCTGCTTAGTGTCAACTTGTTACATGAACAGGCCAACTAAACGATTGAAATGTCTAAATGGATTTTTTTCAATGTTCTATAAAGCTCGTCCAACCTGACAGCAGTTTCTATGAAATAATACATTTATAAGCCTACTAATACAGTTTGTAATCCAATTCATTCATCATACATTGTATAATACTTACCCTGTAATTATTTTATTTTTCCTCCCTTAGTTCCCTCTCCGGGTCAGCTACAACAGCGAGTACAGAGTATAGGCAACTTCACTACATCAACACGACATCCAGTGAAGGCCACAGCCTACGTCAGTCCAACGATACAGGGTCCCACCACAATGCCTTCATCTGTTAGCTTAAACTCCCTCTCCAACAGCAGTATCCCCCTCCCCAGTAAACCTGGCACCTTGTCCTCTACAAGTCGCAGTGCTCTACCTCGACCAGCTTCCTTCATCGGGACCACCGGGACCACACGCAGCAAGATCGCTCAGCCAGGGCGAAGGTACAGGTTTCTAGTGTCTATTATCATCATTTAGACAACTTAATAAGGAACATGTAAAGTCAGACCAGCTCTTTAATATTTATTATACCCGGAAAAGAGACGCTATTTTCTGATTGGCCGGCAGGTGTGTATTACTTCTGTATATCAGGGCACTTGTTAAGTATATTCAGTAAAAGTAAGAGATAAAAACTGGCATCCTGTTTACAGAATTAAAGGATGAGGCAGATGCCATGACTCATGACGTGGAGTCTACCAATCCCAATAAAATGGGACACCTCAAAAGCTGTTATACCGCTTATACCCTGGTTACCATATTTAGACATGTTTGTGTATGTACAGTACCAGTCAAATGTTTGGACACTCCTTCAGTGGCTTTCAGTTAACAGCTGTGTCTTTTCAAGAGCTCATGACTTGCATTTCTTGCCTCTTAATGTGTTTGAGACATCAGTTGTGTGTCTACTTTGAAGAATCTAAAATCTAAAACATATTTTGGTTTGTTTAACACTTTTAAGTTTACTACATGATTCCTTACGTGTTCCTTCGTAGTCTGGATGACTTCAGTATTCATTTACTATGCAGGGAAAAAAGGAAAAAAAGAAAAAAACATTGAATGAGCAGGTGTGTCCAAACTTATGACTGGTACTGTATGTGTACAAAGAAAACAAAGAGATCATCAATTTTGGAAAGTTGTTATTAGCTGTTGTTGTAGCTACTCTAGCTGTTGTAGGTTGTCAGTGGATATTTTGTATGGGGGTTATTTTTACCATTCAAAGTGTCCAGCGTATTGACTAATAATAATAATAATAATAATAATAATAATAATAATAATAATAATAATAATGACAATAGTAGTAATAATAATGTGAAACCACCAGTCACAGCCCTGTTTCTGTTTTTGTTTACATGGTCCATGTGCTATCATGTGTCTGTCCTTGTCCTGACCCCGTCATGTTCTGTGAGTGTCTGCACCTGTCTTGTTATTCCACAGCCCTGGTTCCCCATCTCATGTTTGTTTTAAATGTTCCCTCGTGTGTCACAGTCCTGGTCGATCACTGTATTTTGTTCATCTATTCAAGTGTGTTATCACAGACAAGTTTGTTTATAGTCAAGCTTCTTTGCTTTGTAGTAACACATTTGTCGCACCCTGCGTCCGCCTCTGCTCCTCCTGACTGACAGATAATAATAATCATCATCATCATCATCATAATATTTATCAGTAAGTGCCTTTCATACATTAAAATTCAGCTAAAAATGCTTTGCAGTAAAAACAACAAAGACAGGTAAAAAGATCATTAAAAACAACAAGTTAATCTAATAATAATAGTAATAACAATACGGCACAAAATGCATAAGACCAGGACGGTCATATAAATAAAAGGACAAAGTTATTAAAAGAAGTTATTGATTTTTAAAACAAATACGGTTAAAAATAAATAAAATTAGGTGCACAAGACTGGGTGGCTCAGGTGAAAGAGATAAAGCCATTTAAAGTAGGAGTCATAGTTAGAATGGGTACAATTATTACAGTAAAGGGAATTCATAAAAAATACATCAAATGAACAAAACTGCATGTAAGCTCGATTAAACAGGAGTGCTTTAAGTTGTTGAACTTTTTGACTGGCTCTACTTCATAGCTGTTCCATATAGACAGCTAATGGACACCTGACAGCCAATCAGCAAAGAGTATTTCTCTGGGGTAATGTTTAATCGCTGAGCTATATCAGTGCATGTTGCTTATTTGAATGCAGCTGTATGTGTCCACTGTAAGGAGCTAAGATACTATAGTTACTCTAGTGGTGGGCAGTGAGCAGAACTATATGATTCTTGGAGACATTTTCACAGCACAATAATTATCGTGTTTTTATAGTTGAGTTTTTATATGTTTCTACAAATAAAAAGTTCCGTTAATGGCATATTTAAAAAAAAAAAAACTAAATATGCTCAGCGGTCACTGTGATCTGAGGATCGCAAGTTTGAATCCCGAACATGCTGCTTGCCATCAACAGCCGGGGCATCGAGAGAGCAGAATTGGCTGTGCTCTCTCTTCAGGTGGGCAAGATGGCGTACTCTCCCTATCACTATAAACAATGTCGACTAACTTGGGTGTCTGCCTGGCGATCCATCAGTACCGGGGATCTGCACTTTCCTCCGAGTGTGCTAGCTGCCCAGCGGTGATGTATCACCAGCCGTTTGGGAAAAGAGGGGCTTGACATCACTGGTATCAGGGGAGGCCTGTGCTCATCTGCCCCCTCCCAAGAAAGTCAGGGACATTGCAAGTGATAGTGATAGGGAGAGTTGATAAAAAGGGGTGTGGTTAATTTTCAACTAAAAATATACTGGGGAGAAAATCAGGGGTACAATTATAGAAAATACTAAATATAACACTAGTAGAAATGTTTTAGCTTACTGTTGGGTATACTGGTCTGTGGAAAACTGGTCCACTTTTTGTATAAAAAGCATATTGTAATGATGTTTATTACATATAAACATAAATTGATGTCACATCTGCTGAACCTTATGTCGCAGTCATGGGATATTCAGCTATTCATAGTAATTCTGACATGTTTCTTCTAATCCTTATCAGCTTACTGACTCCCCCAAAGAGCGTGGCTGCTCTGAGTGCCCTGCGCGATGCGAGCTGGAAGGATGGATGCTATTGATGCTGGAAAACTGCCGTCCACAAACATTCAACAGTGTTTCAGGCCCAGCTGGCTGGGCAAAGCTGTTGCTCACAAACTGAAGCAGGAAAGAAAGATGTAGTATTATGATAATCGATGGGATAAAAGGATTAGCAGTGCTAATTGCATTGATGCAACATTAAAACTATTGCAATATGCCCTTTGGACAAACATTTTGATTGGAGCATTATACATACCGTTGTTTACATGCAAATGACTTTCCTCTAACATTGTTTGTTATTTTACTCTTAGATGCAGAAACCAAGTGAGATTATTAATTAGAAGGCAAATATTGGTCTTAAGTACGGAGCCCTGCTCGTGACATGCTTTGAAAATTAAATTAATGTGTGGCCACAACTTAGTAAGGCAAGGGAATGAGATAATTAAGCTGTGGCCACAACTTAGTAAGGCATGTGAATGAGATAGTTAAGCTTTGGCCACAACTTATTGAGGCAAGAGAATTAGATACTTAAGCTGTGGCCACAACGTAGTAAGTCATGGGAATGACATAATTTGTGGCCATAACTTAGTAAGATACGTGAATGAGATGGTAAAGCTGTGGGCACAATTTAGTAAGGCATGCGAATGAGATAGTTAAGCTGTTGCTACAACTTAGTAAGGCACATGAATGAGATAGTTAAGCTGTAGGCACAACTTAGTAAGACATGGGAACGAGATAGTTAAGCTGTGGCCATAACTTACAAAGTTGTGGGAACAAGATAGTAATTTGTGTCTACGATTTAATAAATATTATCTCGGTCTCTCACGACCATCTTTTTCCTGTGCCTTATTAAGCAGCGGCCATGCATTTTTAAATTTTTATGTCAGGTCACCAGCAGGACTCCACACGTAAGCATTTTAGTGCCTAATGTCGAGTTATTAAAGTCGTATATAATTTACTCTCAAACAGCACTTTTACTATTAAGTTGCTACAAAAGAACAGATTAGTTTATTTTCCCAAAGCACATCTCGTACTAGTGAACCTATCCTCCCTAAAAGTTTGTAAGGAATCACTTTTTGATACATTAGTGAGCAGAAAATAAAATGAAGGTTATAACTGAAAACAAAGAGTCTTTTAAATAGCTACCTTCGCCAATAACGGCCTCTGACATGATTACACATACAATTAACACAGCTGCTGTCAGTAATATTGTTTTTAGTAATTACTTTTTAATTACACAGTATAAGTGCAAATGCCTCTTAATGCAACGAAATGGTACGTTTACAAGGTGCTCATGTGAAGGAGCACTGCTAATAAATTGCACATCAAAAACACTTTTTGTTAAACACATGAAGGGAATGCAAATAAGTGTATTTTAACATTGAAATAAAGGCTTTTCAACTGACCATTTGACCATCTTCCATTTGGGTTGTGAGTGATCCCTGCTTACAGATGGCACAATGTCAAAACATTATCACCACCTGGCACTATGACAAGGATATTGGAGAGAAGGAACAGATGTTGTTCTAGCGTGTTTATTCTGTTATAATCACGTATACATTTAAAATAGCTTTACAAGAACATTTTTCAAAAGATGTTCTCTGGATGGCTTTGCTTTCAGAATCTGGGACACTTTCTTTAAAATGACCTGAGTTCCACTGCCCTCATTTGAGCCTGACTTAATGTGAGTTATTTAAAGGACCAGTACATCATTTTTAACAGCAGAAATGAGCAAATAATATTTATAAATATTATAATGAACTACGTTTTTATTTTCCTCTATAAACTTCGTCTCACATGAGATGAAGAATCAAACTGCTTTGCAGTTCTCATAGACTGGGTCCCCTACATGGAGGCAGCCATGTTTAAAATACGTTTAGTACAGAGTTTCTGACGCATCCAGGCCACTAGGTGTCAGTATAATGGCTGTTTCAAAACATGGTTTTTCATGATTAAAAAATGTTCTGCATTGTAGATTAATACTAAACTCATGTAACCTATGAATAAACACATCTGTAATTATTTAGTAAACAAACCAGAATATGTTTATATTTGACATTCTTCACAGTAGGCACCTCTTACTTAATTGCAGCTTTCTTGGCATTTTCTCAGTCAGCTTTATGAGGTAGTCACCTGGAATGGCTTTCAGTAAACTGCTGTGTCTTGTCAAGAGTTCATGACTTGCATTTCTTGCCTCTTAATGTGTTTGAGACATCAGTTGTGTGTCTACTTTGAAGTAAAATCTAAAAAATATTTTGGTTTGTTTAACACTTTTAAGTTTACTGCATGATTCCTTATGTGTTCCTTCATAGTCTGTATGACTTCAGTATTCATTTACAATGTAGGGAAAAAATTAAAAAAATAAAAACACTGAATGAGGTGGTGTGTCCAAACGTTTCACTGGTACTGTGCATGACGATGTTGAGCCACCAAGCGATGCCACCTGCCTTGCTCTTCATGACATACCTGTGACTCTGACCTTCAGTTTTACTTTCACTTTCTTCAGTAATTGTTGGGAACGTTAGGCTACCTCTGCTTTAAACATGCAGTTGGTTACACACACATTTTAATCCCAACTTATTTATTTGTCAGTGAATTGTGCGTTTTGGTGAGGTTCTAAGATTGTAGTTACTCTGTCACAAATACTAATATACAAGCTCAACTGTGCTATAATAGTGTATCTAAAAAAAAGTGATATTATGAAAAAAAATCATTTTTGGTAAACTGTCATGTTTTGTGTTCATTACATGTAAAGCGACATATTTGAAGCCTTTTGTTATTTTAATGTTGATCAGACTTACATCTAATGAAAATCTGAAACTCAGAAATGATATGTGATGGTGAGTAAATGACTATAAACAGTATAAACACTGTGTATCTCTCAGAGCTACAGCTGCCACATTCCTAATATCAACACTCCTGAAC
>BRDA01015498.1:0-11005 GCA_036984385.1 Crenuchus spilurus | reverse complement strand
CTCTCTCTCTCTCTCTCTCTCTCTCTCTCTCTCTCTCTCTCTCTCTCTCTCTCTCTCTCTCATTCACCCTGAACATAGTCTCAGTGTGCCAGTTAAATTCTTCAGAAGAAGTGAATGTAATAGAGAAAGAGAAAATGAAATTGATTTCAAACAAAACATTAAGACCCCATTCACAGCTGAATTGAATGATGTTGATTAAATCATAACAATGGTGCATGTGACGGTCTGGGATATAGTAGATGATACGAGATCAATGATTTTTATTGTGAATATGGAAGAAATGGGCAGAGTGCTTTTGATAAGAGCTAAATAGCCAGATGACTGCTTTGGAGCATCACTAAAACAGAAAATCAGCAGAACGTGGCCTCTAAATTCCTCAGATCTCAATCAGGACATGCAATTTACCTGCAATTTACATTAAACATAAAGGATCTGCTAACATCTTGATGCCACATAGCACAGGACACCTTCAGAGGACTTGTAGAGCACGACTCTATGGGTTCTGGTGGCACATGGAGGACCGACAGCACATGTTTGTACTGGTCCTAATGTTTTGGCACTTCCAAAAGACGACAAGTGAAAGACAACAGTTGTGTTAATGACTTATATGGTGTATTGCAGTGTTAAAAGTGTTATAAATAAAATTCATTTATATATACAGTACACACACACACACACACACACACACACACAGAGAAGGCCACTTCACACAGTGACCCCATTAACATTAACACACTGGTGTACTGGCATGGCCAAACTCCAAATTAGTCATTGCAGCATAATCCCAATGATAAAGACCCTAATGCTAAAGAATGCCAATCATGCAAATTAAAAAAGATTAATTCCTATTAATTACTGGGACAGTCATTATAACGTTACATCATTTCTATTGCATTCATTTAGCTGATCATTCCATTGCTGAAGTCCAGTCAGAATTACTCTTATAAATGAGGCATCGTTTATGTGCAGAAACTTTCTAACAACGAATAATTCAGTAAACTGTGTAGTTACAACATATAAACTGAAGACGGCTAAATTATCACTTAAGCATTTGAAGTTTCCATCTCATCAGTCATCAGCTGACACACACTGTCTCATCGGTCATCAGCTGTTATTGTCTGCAGCTAGAGAGTGACTAGCCTAAGGCTTTGCCCAGTCTGTTTGGCACCTACCAGTAACAGATGGTAATTCTCCAAGGGTCTCAGCTCTGACTATTTAAAGCCATCTCTAGCACTTATTCTTGAGCCCTTCTGTCTTTCTTCTCTGCCGAGAAAAACTTTCCTGACTTTTCTGACTTGTATGTTGGCCATGATCTGTCTGTAACCCATAAGGCCGGGTGGGTATGCACAGTAAGGCGGCTGCTTTCTTTCCACCTTCCCCTTGTGTCATGCATATTTTCTGAGGTCCACTCTTGGTGATGATTGCCTACGGACATGGCCACTAGGGAGAGTTTATCCACTTTTCTTATATCTGGATTGCTGGTCATGTTATACGATATTAGGGATGCATGATTAAAATAGGCAGATGTGTTGCTCAAAGCATGCAATCAATAACTGGGCAAATTTTATTATTTCATAAATAACTTCAGCCTGTAAAGCCTCATGTCGTAGCGTAACTACATAAATCATTCAGCTAAACTGCCAGTTGCTTATTATTTTTAATGCAGCACTTTATTTGATTAATGCCGGTTTGTCCAACTAAAGAGCAAATACCATTATTACTGCAACTGTAAAAGAAATACAAATTAGAATCATCCATAACAGGTCATGATATGTGCACTCCTAATTAAAACCAAGTCATAGCTTTAAGAAAAATGAGCCGAAATGGTCCAAAATCTCATGAAAAGAAACTTACATAAGAATTACATAAGGAAGTTAAGAATGTATAAATAATTAAATCAAGTCTTTTCAGAGAGAGAGAGAGAGAGAGCGAGAGAGAGGGAAACATAACCTTTCGCCCAAGACAGCAAGAACAGACAAACGGACATGATCCAAGCAACACGGCATAAAGTGATCCACGTGGCACAGTGCCCAGTCCAGGAATGACATCACTGATGACGCAGGTCTTTTATTGTAGGGGTGTGTGCGAGGGTTCGGTTTACCTTTCTCATTGTCATTGAACGCAGGCAGGAAGCCATTGCATGGCCATTGTTTCCCACTTTTACTCGGGATCTCATCTCCCACCGCCTGGCTCGCAACCTGAGCTGGAGGATCAAATCACAGATCCACAGAAACTAATCTTCATCTCACAAAGCCAAAAACAGAGGCAGGTTCACCACTCCTTCATTATAGGGGCCTGGGATGAGATATTGGCTATGCTGCACTGTCATTGCACAATTAGGTAACTCAGATATATTGACGGGACTCACCATACAGGAGCCCTTTGTAGTTCTACAATTACAGGCTGTAGTCTATCTGTCTCTACTTTGTAAGCCTCCTTTAAAACTGTTCTTCAATGATCAGGACCCTCACAGGACCAGCACAGTGCGGGTATCACTTGAGTTGTTGATCAGTCTCAACACTGCAGTGACATTGATGTGGTGGTGGTGTGTCAGTGTGTTCTATTTAATTGGAACTTATTCAAACATTAAAAAACAGACACATTATTTCAACAGAAGAGGGCACATGGGTTATTAGATTATTTGGGCAGGTCTATGGAGTTTCCATCCATGCATTATCTTCTGCTTAACCCTGATCAGGGTCACGGTGAGTCACCTACGCTGGCACATGGCGCCAAGCACTATCTTAGCTAAAGCCAGGACAGGGTGCCAATCCATCACTGAGTGCATACACACAAACACACCAGGACAATTTAGAGTAACATATTCACCATCTTTTTGGTCTGTGGGAGGAAACCACAGACCCCGGAGGAAACCCAGTCTTCAGAGTTTAAAATATACAATGATGCATTTGTCTGTTTGGTCTTCTCTCATTCAAGACCTATTTTTTATATAATATTTGCTAATTTTTACCCTTCCCAATGTAGTAGTAGCCAATTGACCCATCCCATCCACTAGGGGGCTCTCCCCATCACTTTGCACTGCTCCTGATTCTAGGAGGGTGAAGACGAGCACAAGCCTCCCCTGTTGTGTGTGATACAGCCACCGCCTCTTTTTGAACTACCGCTGATACACCGTCACTGGGGAGCCAACGCGCTCAGAGGAAAGCTCAGGGTTCCCAGCTCTGAATAGACCAATCAGTAGACGCCTGAGCCAATGGACATTGCAATGTGAGAGTGATAGGGGGAGAGAGAGCGCCATCTACCCGCCCAGAGAGAGCACTGCCAATTTTGCTCTCTTGGGCCCCGGCTGTTGATGGCAAACAGCGTGAACGGAATTCGAACTCGCGATCCTCTGGTCATAGTGTCAGCGTCTTAGCCTGCTGAGCCACTCGGGGCCAATTTTTATAAGCGTTCTAAAGTTTACAGAATAGTAAAAGTTCTATAATGTTCCTTCAAGTAAAGAACCATTTATCTTCGTTTATATTCACATACTGAAAGTCACCATAACATGCAACCCTAATTTATACTGACCCCAGTGGATACACAGACTCTCGTCAGTACAGAATAATGAATTATCTTGACTGCAAAGCTCGCTTCCAATCATGCTACCTAGTCATGACAGGTCGAAAGATCCCAGATAAGCTACAGGCCAAGCAAATGAATGTGGTAACCAAGCAATGGAAACAAAAGCATAATGCTCTGAAAAGATGACCTTGAAAGCAGATCACGGGCTTGCAACCTACCAGGCTTAGCGGAGAAGATTGAGAGTAATCGATCTCTAGCTTTCATCAAACCTGGTCTCAGAGCAATCTTCAGAATCCATACCCTGCCAAGAGCACTTACAGTAGACAGGGATTGTTACCCAGCAAAGCAGTGAAGCAAAGCAATCCTTCTCATCCTTTCACAGCCCACATCGTATCTCATCCTGACTGACTTTAACTGCTTTCTTAATGGAATGATTCATCCAGAAATCATATTTACACTATTTCCACTTACTTTAAATGTAGCTGAATGCTCACGGCACGCTTGAAGTCCAAATTTTACTTCTTTACTTTAGAACTGCAGCATTGAGGCTAACGTTGCTAACAAACACTAGAACTCAATAAACACCTAACTTGCTTCTGTAACATCACCAATACTTCAGTCAAACTACATCCTGATCTTAGTGTTGGTCTCAGAGTAGCCAAACTATGGCTTACTGTGCAGACATGACAGGCAGCAGGACCTTCTGCTCATATTTTTAGCTCATACTGTAGCCTAAAATGCATGCATTAGTCTGTGAGACATTAATTAAGCTTAGAGTAGGCTGAGAGATGTTTTGTTGATGTGTTGTGACAAAAACAACTGGGCTATTTAGGTGACTATTGAGTCCCAGACATATTTTGGCTGATCAACTACATCTGTGTAATTGAAACATTGCTGTCCTCAACAGATCCAAGCACATTTTTCAGATGTCTACCTGCATACATTACATCCTACTACACAGTAAATCTGCCAGTGTTAAATCAACACTATTAGAGTTAAATTAACACTGAGGGTGTCAAAATGTAACACTCTCAGTGTTAATTTAACTCTAATAGTGTTGATTTAACACTGGCAGATTTACTGTGTAGACAATAGACTGTTAATAACTGTTGAATCTTATTTTATTTATTTATTTATTTTTACATAATTGTTTTGCCAATTTTCTCCCCATCCCAATGTAGTAGTAGCCAATTAACCCATCCCACCCACCCATCCACTAGGGGGCTCTCCCCATCACTTTGCACTGTCCCAGACTCTAGGAGAGTGAAGACAATGATGTTGGCCACCACCTCTTTTCTAACTACCAGTGATACACCGTCACTGGGGAGTCAACGTGCTCGGAGGAAAGCGCAGGGTTCCCAGCTCCGAATGGACCAATCAGCAGACGCCTGAGCCAGCACACATCTTAGCCCGCTGAGCAGCTCAGGGCCCCGATTTGGGAGATTTACCATTTATTCAGTGTTTGTGTAAACTGTTTCAACTGAGACAAATTCGTTGTTTAAATAATAATGTTTGTGATGCATAAAAAATATTCTTACACATCCAGAAAGCTATTAAATACCCCCTTGAATCTTGTTATAACTGCACTATTATTATCTAATTCTTCCAGAGTTATTATGTCATGAGAAACCTGTAGATTCAAGTGCCCCTGTGGTTTCCCCCCATTTGTCCACCACACGTGCTGTACATTCATTTACATTCTGTCTAGACAATAGACAATGGGCTACTAAACTTACCCCAGTACCTATTATAGTATCATTATGTCAGATCAGCTGTTTCATTTGTTTTAAGTGTTCCAGACCTTTCTTTTACCCGCCATCTTCATAGGGAAGTTAACTCTGTTCTCTGTCCATTAAGCTCGGTCCATGTAAGCCCTGTGTGCTTTAGCCTCATGTCATTTAGGCTAGTTCAAATGTTTCTCTCTTGTGTAGGTCAAACAGAGCCCTTTTAATCTGCTCCTGGAGCTTTGTGTCCAATTAGCCCCAGGTGATGGGCATTAGAGGTGGAGCTCCAGGCCCAGGTGAGGGTCGGGGCTATTGCTTCTTTGACTAAATAGATAAAGTGCTTTGCATCAGACTATTTATAATAATTTATTTATTTATTTATTTATATTTGCCCATTTTTATACCCTTACCAATGTGGTAGCAGTAGCCAATTAGCCCATCCCATCCACTAGGGGGCTCTCCCCATCACTTTGCACTGTCCCTGACTCTAGGAGGGTGAAGACAAGCACAAGCCTCCTCTGTTGTGTGTGATGTTGGCCACCGCCTCTTTTCTAACTACCACTGATACACCGTCACTGAGGAGCCAACACACTCGGAAGAAAGTGCAGGATTCCCAGCTCCGATTGGACCACTCAGTAGATGCCTGAGCCAGCAGACATTGCCATGTGTGAGTGATGGGGAGAGAGAGTGTCATCTACCCACCCAGAGAGAGCTGCCAATTTTTGCTCTCTTGGGTCCCGGATGTTGATGGCAAACATCATGACCGGGATTGCATCAGATTATTTATGAGCACAGGGAGGAGAACTTTTGTTCAACAATCTCAGTATCATCTCAATGGTTTCTCCTAAACAACACTGTGATGAACTGGACAGACAACTGAGACTTTAACATAAATCTTCTGCTATTCAGTCATTTCTCTGGAGAAAAAGTAATCTCAGTAATCTCACAAGCGTCTCCTGTTTCTCCTGTGTCTCCACAAGTTTCTCGGTGAAGTCTCAAACTACGCTCAAATTTGCCAACATAGTCAAACTATGTTTACTAATAACAGGTACCTTAATATGAATTTCTCATCTAGGACTAAATCTCAGTATTACATCCTTTATCTACACCAGAAGTATATATTATGTCTCCTTGTGTCTCTTGCTGTTTCTCATAAGAGATTTTAGGAGATTTCAGAGCCAAGAAAAAGCAGCATTTGAGTAATACGATTTAACTAATGATCAAAACTCAAAATTTAAGAGATGCTGAATTCGAGAAGTCATCAAATCTCCTGAAATTGGGCTTTTAAATCTGTGCACTTTTCAACCATTTCTCTTATTTCATGTTAAAACAGGCCTCAACGTGCCTCTTCTGTCAATCGTACTGTCCATTATTCCCACTCGGTAGAACTTTAGAACGTTATCAGAAGTCCTAGCTAAGTGCTTATAGCTCACAGACTCAGACTATTTGAGATAACGGGTGTAATACAGGGCAGACACTCCTGCCCAAATCATGCAAAGCATATTCACACTTCCTTGTCAAAGAGCTCTGGGAAAATTGTACCGGTTGATGCTGAAAAGGTTTTTGCTTGAGTGGAGACAACGTATTGGGTCTCTGGTCTTATGAAGTTTGAATTTTGAGAAGATTTCATTACTTAGATAAAATGACTTTGCTATTAGGTTTTGCCTCATGCAGTTCTAACAATACTCAGTCTGATGAATTCTACCAGACAGGAATGTGCATTTTCTACTGCAGGAATCCCGCCCAATAGCTCCGTCTTATTCAGAGGAGAACCAATCTTCTCTGTATGCAGGTAATGTGCTCCTACATACATCCATCCCTGTCTCATCTCTGCCTCGTCTTCTACTTAAGAAAGTTCTCAGTCTGTTTTAAGAGGATACTATGTGACCCTTCACAGCTTGGATTCATTTTCAGAGTTGGAAAGATCAACATGACTAATGTTCATTATTACCACTGACGTCATAAAACATCCCGACAAAAAGGCTTCACTCTAGAAGCCTGAACACAAACATTCAAATGACATGAGGCATTACCTCTCTCTTAATACAAGAGAGGCTGAAATTAAAGTATTCAAGCAGAGTAATATCAGCAGCAAAAAAAAATTTAAAAGTTCATTGTTATTCATAATTTAATTCAAAAAGTGAAACTTTCCTATTTTATGTTCATTACATGTTTTACTATAAGTTCAGGGGCGGATTTAAAGAAACACGCAAACTACGCAATTGCGTGGGGCCCCGGAGATCAGAGGGTCCCCCTGCTGGCCAAAAGAGGTTGGCAAAAAAAGACAGTGTTACGCTATATTAAAAAGAGGCGGGTTGAGCACTAGGACCCAGCACAAACAGCCACTCAGTCGGAAGCCTTTTTCTCTTTAGACCGCTCACTAATGGTTGATTGGCCGTCCCAGCGGTCACTCCGTCAGCGTCTGGACTTTCAAACCATCCATCCATCCATTATCACACCTGCTTAATCTTTATCAGGGTCGCGGTCTTGATTTGGCCTGTAGTCCGTGTTCACCTGCTTCTCTCTCTCTCTCTCTCTCTCTCTCTCTCTCTCTCTCTGTACCAGTCTGTGATAAGCCATCCATTTACATGCCTCTAAGTTTAACTTTTATCAAAATAATTCAGAATTTCTGCTTATTTTTACTCAAAAATGAGGTATAATTCTGTGTAAATGAGGTCTATTGACCATACAGTCCAAACATAAGTGTAACGTTGGTGTTAATGAATCTGAGTGAAGTTGATTATCAAGGTGGAATTGGGTGATAATTTTATATTACACGATTTTAACAGTTTATTAATATTTAATAATAAATATTTAATTAATTATTAATATTATTTTAATAATAATAATAATAATATTTTTATAGTTATTATTAGTATATTATTAATAGTACCTAGTAATTCCTAATAAAATATTAATAAAAATGTTTAAGTAATGTTTAAAATGTATGTATAATAATTAATATTTATTAATAATCAATAATAATAATAATAATTTAATTTATGTTTAAGCCTGTACCGCACCATAACCATAAAAACAATCTGTTTGATCAGGGCCCCCCAGACATGACATTGCTTGGGGCCCCAGAACTTCTAAATCTGCCCTTGTATAAGTTTGGCTTACAGCTCATGAAAATCAAAAATCCAGCATTTATTTAGAATATTTAATTTATAGTAAATTAATGTTCAAACTTTATCAACATCAAAACAAAAAATATTTGAAATTACACTTTATGTGTAATTAATATAAAATATGTGTTTACCTTTTTAAATTTAATTATGAACATTTTCTATAATATTATTGAATATTTTAATTGGATGGACTAGTTTATTTAAGAAAATAAACTTTCTTCCCAAAATGACTTCCCAAAAGGGCCAATTTATCCCCTTCCCAATGTAGCAGTGGCCAATTAATCCATCCCATCCGCTAGGGGACTCTCCCCATCACTTTGCAATATCCCTGACCCTAGGAGGGTGAAGACAAGCACAAGCCTCCTCCAATTCGTATAATTCAGCCACCGCCTCTTTTCGAACTACCACTGATACATTGGTGAGCCAACACACTCAGGGGAAGCGCAGCATCCACAGATCAGACTTTCTGTAGACACCTGAGCCAGCGGACATTGTATTGTGAAAGTTGATGGGGAGAGAGAACTATCTACCGCCCAGAGAGAACATGGCCAATTTTGGCTCTCTTGGGCCCCTTTCTAACTCAGGATGTCGTCCAGGTGCTTGTCCAGTTTCTCATCATCTCAAGACTTGACTACTGCAACTCGCTCCTGGCTGGTCTTCCAATGCAAGCCATCAATACCCTGCAGCTGATCCACAATGGAGCTGCTCGGCTGGTCTTCAATCAGCCCAAGATCATGTGTTCACTTCACTGGCTTCCTGTAGCTGCTTGCATCAGATTCAAAACCCTGATGTTTGCCTACAAAGCAAAAAATGGACCAGCCCTTATCTAATGGCAATGGTCAAGTCTCAAGCTGCACCTCAAGCCCTTCGAGCTTCTAGTACAGCTTGGCCTGACCTGCCATTTTTCAATACACGTGGAAGACTGGCATCAAGACTCTTCTCTGTCTTGGCACGCAGGTGGTGGAATGAGCTCCCACTGACTGTTCAAACACAGACTGAAGACTCATCTCTTTGTGGAGCACTTAAGTGAGCACTACTCTAAAACTCTTATAATTGTGTATAATTGTGCATCTTTCCTTGTTTCTAGGTATTAGTGATGGTTTAAGAGTGGTTTGAACTCTAACCTGTCTGTGCTAGCTGAGATCATTCTCTTAATGGAAACAAAACACTTTTGTACGTCGCTCTGTATAAGAGCATCTGCCAAATGCTGTAAATGTAAATGTAATAGTATTAATCACTGGTCACAAATCAGCTTAGCAGCCGTGTGCACACAGTGACAATTCAGTTTGTTTGTACCTCTACAAACATGACATTTATTCACTTTGTTTTTCAACAGCCGCCCTGTTACAAAACACCTCGGCAGAGCTGGGGGCAAATACTAGTGTGCAATTGGCTTAGAGAAAGCAAATGAAATGAAGACGTTAGGCCACAGTACTAGGAGACATGGAGAGAAACCAAGTCAACAAAGACCCCTATGTCCAAAAATAACCACAGAGACGCATTCACAAAAGAAAAAAACAGCCAGAGAAAACAACGATAAATAAGTATGAATGGAAGAGTTTAAGGTCATTGAGTTTTGAGTGACATTAGCAAGGTCAAGAAAGCTTTTCTGGTCACTGAATCTATGGCTGGGAGAACTTTCTGAGAACAGAATGCACCAGATACAGATCTGTGCATTTGCTCCACATGAATAAAATATGCTGCATCAGACAAAAATAAAAGTAAATCTAAAGGCAAAATGCAGATATATTTTATTCATGACAAAATTATGCACATATTAGAATCAAACACAGTGAATACACTTGTTTGAATTGATGCACTCATTTCAATGTAGTTTCAATCAGGCGAGTGCATAGAAGACACCCGGGGCTGAGCTGACATCACCGGGGCTGAGCTTACGTCACCGGGGCTGAGTTTATGTCATAGGGGCTGAGCTTATGTCATCGGAGCTGAGTTTATCTCATAAGGCCTGAGTTTATGTCATAGGGGCTGAGCTTATGTCATAGGGGCTGAGTTTATGTCATAGGCTGAGCTTATGTCATAGGGGCTGAGTTTATGTCATAGGGGCTGAGCTTATGTCATCTGCGCTGAGTTTATGTCATAGGGGCTGAGCTTATGTCATAGGGGCTGAGTTTATGTCATAGAGGCTGAGTTTATGTCATAGGGGCTGAGCTTATGTCATCGGGGCTGAGTTTATGTCATAGGGGCTGAGTTTATGTCATAGGGGCTGAGCTTATGTCATTGGGGCTGAGTTTATGTCATAGGGGCTGAGTTTATGTCATAGGGGCTGAGCTTATGTCATAGGGGCTGAGTTTATGTCATAGGGGCTGAGCTTATGTCATAGGGGCTGAGCTTATGTCATCGGAGCTAAGTTTATCTCATAAGGCCTGAGTTTATGTCAAAGGGGCTGAACTTATGTCATAGGGGCTGAGTTTATGTCATAGGGGCTGAGCTTATGTCATAGGGGCTGAGTTTATGTCATAGGGGCTGAGCTTATGTCATCTGCGCTGAGTTTATGTCATAGGGGCTCAGCTTATGTCATAAGGGCTGAGTTTATGTCATAGAGGCTGAGTTTATGTCATAGGGGCTGAGTTTATGTCATCGGGGCTGAGTCTATGTCATAGG
>BRDA01015494.1:10000-14435 GCA_036984385.1 Crenuchus spilurus | reverse complement strand
GTGTGTGTGTGTGTGTGAGAGAGAGAGAGAGAGAGAGAGAGAGAGAGAGAGAGAGAGAGAGAGAGAATCCTAGAGGGGACAGCATCATGTTTGTATGCGATTTGACTTGCCCATCAAAAGTTTGGGCACAGCCTTCACCCTGTTTTAAACTGTTAAAGAGTGATTGCAGTGATTTGGGGTAAGATGTCATGATGTGGTTTAAAAACTCTTATTGAACTATTTTATCTTTTATGTTGTGCTCATGAATCATTTAATGAGCTTTGCTCTGATTAGCACCAGATACTGTAGCACAAAACAGGTGGAAAAAGAAACTAATGAAGACTCACTCCTGACTTTCATGTAAATTAGGAGTGAATGAATGAATTAACCAATGGAAACTGAGCAGGTTCTCTGCCACTCTGACACCACGTGCTCCTTTTTAGGATCTTAGATTTTTGTTCGTATGAGTGGAGGAAGCAGGTGTCAGATAGCAGATCAGGTCATCAGGACTGTACTGCTGTTTCAGAGACAGCGGCTTCACCATCTCAGTGGACACAAATTCACACTCAGCGAGCAGTGATCTGTACGGTACACATGATCCTCATGTCGGCCTTTCTGCAGGAGCTGTTCTCGCCCCCTGCTGGACTGGAGGATCAGAATGTGAGCGTGTGGTAGATTCATGTCTGTACTGACCTTTCTTGTCTCTTACACGCCGTAACGCTTCAGCAGCGTCTGGTTTACAGAACCTGTCTGTGTGTGTTCTGTGTCCAGCGTGAGGAGGCCCGGCCCGGCAGACGCTCAGCGTCGTGTGTGTTTGCGTGTTTACCAAAGCAAATCGGCAGGGCAGGATCACCATCTGTTCTCTGTGTGAACACGCCCCTCTCTCAGAGCTCACTGCGGCGTCTCGGTGCCGTCAGACACCTGCGTCTCCGTCCGCCGTCTAAAACCAAACATGACGTCTGTCATCTGTGTGTGTAAGATAACCTTGATGTGTTATCTGGTGTAAGTACATGGAGATCATCAGAGACCCCGGATAACAGCAAACCCCCCTCACAGCTCCACAGCTGCCACTTTACACAGAATAAAGCTCCAAACTTTTAGTGTGTGCAAAAGATTTTATGTTAAAGTCCATCTGACATTTTCTTATTTTTCCTGTTTGATCTGACGTGCCCACATGTGCTCAGGCTAATACTTTTCTTATTTTATTTATAATACACACGTTTCATAGGACATCGGAGTTATATGATTTTAAAGCTGATGATCTAACTCTTTTATAATATGTTTTGTTATAATTATAGTCATATGTGTGTCTCTACCATCTTAACACTCTACAGTTTAGGATTCTCCATCTGAATATCAACCCAAATCTTAGTGCTTTTATACATATTACTCTGATAATGTCACACAGGCACACTGACTCCATGTTCGTGGTGAAGTTCAGCTGGTTCAGCAACTCAATGGGTATCTTATTGTGAGATAATCTTGAATAAGTATCATTTTATGTTAAAATGTTTAGAATTCCCTGTAGTAATAATAATAATAATAATAATAATAATAGTAACAATAACAACAACAATAATAACAACAACAACAACAACAATAATAATAATAATAATAACAACAATAATAATAATAATAATAACAATAGTAACAACAACAACAACAAAACAACAATAATAATGACAATTATAATAATAATAATAATAATAATAATACACATGTAGATGTTAGTTGAGTTCAGGTTTTACCTGCTCTACCTTCTGCTGAAGGTTAATAAGAAAATACTTCCGTTCTGAGCGTTTTGACCAAACTACAGCAGCACCTTCTGGTTATGAGCTTCTGTATAAACACTCTTTCAGAGCTACTGCATCTGAAAACATATAAAATTGTTAAGTAACACTTTATAATAACTTTCATTAATAAGCCATTAACTAATCATTAATAACTGTGAACAAATCATTAGTTCATGAGAATTTGAACATATTATAAATGTTTATAAATGACAGTTCATGTATAGTTACTAATGATTGTATTTTTGCAAATGGTAACAAATCATTAGTAAATCATTTGTTAATGAAATTCTCATGAACTAATGATTTATTCAGTTATTAATCATTAGTTAATGAGCTATTAATGAAAGTTATTATAAAGTGCTACCAATTGTTGTATTTCATTATTAAGTAAGTAATCAAGTATTGTTGTTTATAATTTTTCACTTAGATAAACCAAACTGTCCTGTTTTTTATATTCATGGTAGTGACATTCGAAGCCTTTTTATTGATCATGTTGACGTATAATTAATTAAAATCAAAAATCTGGAATCTCTTCTAATAGAATTTTTCATGTTTAAATGCACAAATGAACTTTTTCCACCATATTCTAATGTTTCAGATGCATTAGCATGTTAAACACACTTCATGCTGGTGATGTTAGAGATGTACTTTGCCTACCAAAATGGTGGCATTTTTTGATGTAATTGAATACGATCTATACACTAACTATATTAAATAAATACAAAATTTTACTGAAAGAAGCCTTCAAATGATCAGATAATGTGTTTTATGATATGTAATATAATAACATGCTTACAGTTCACTGCTGAACACTGAACCTGTCTGAGCTTTTAGACGTTTAGTCTTTTATTTCAGGCTGCGCAGCACTAAAGGGACTTTATGCTGGTTCAGACTTGTGCTACAAGAGGGCAGCTTCAGAGAGCTCAGTTTTGTTTGTTTGGGACTCAAACATTAGTAAAAATCAACACCTATTTAACAGCATATACATGCTCAACTCTCCAGAACATACTGTCCTCTTTTCTGGATGTGCTGTTCATGACTTCTCTGATTGTATCCAACCATCTTCATTCGTGCAGCAAAACTGTCTGCTTAAGTCAACTGGTTCTGTCCAAAATAAGAGCTCTTCAATTTGGTCCAGGATCCGTTTGTGTTCTCATCTTTAAGTACAGGACGTCTCACGTGGTTTTATGTTTGAAATTGAGACACTGCAGGATAAAAGGACCATTTTGGTCTCGAAATGTAGAGTTTTGGATCATAGAACTGTTGACTCAACA
The DNA here is from genome assembly GCA_036984385.1 of Crenuchus spilurus. Classification (NCBI taxonomy): domain Eukaryota; kingdom Metazoa; phylum Chordata; class Actinopteri; order Characiformes; family Crenuchidae; genus Crenuchus; species Crenuchus spilurus. The sequence continues at coordinate 11,389 of BRDA01015494.1, read as the reverse complement.
GAAATCTTTTTATTTCAGTGTTTTTGTAAATTAAAATAAAAGGTTCCACAGAGGGTTCTTTGGGCCATAGCTGCTTCCTTAAAGAACATGTTAAATGGCTGATTCTTGAGAATCTGGAGACGTGTGAATGTGAAAAAGGTTGTAAAGGTCTGGAGTAGGGCTGGGTGATATGGCTAAAAACTGTATCACGATATAAGTACTTCATATCGGTCGATATCGATAATTATTGAATTTTTTTTACCTATATAAAATAAGGACTATGAGAAAAATATGCTACATTTAGACATTTTATTTCAAATTTAACCTTCCTCAGAAATGGCAACACAACCATGAAAAACAAATAAAAAAATATCCTTGCCCTTATATATATTAGTGCTAGGCGGTGCTTTAGTGCTAGGAAGTTTACAAGGAAGGGGGCACGGTGGCTTAGTGGTTAGCACGTTCGCCTCTCAGCGCTGGGGTCTTGGGTTCGATTCCCCATCTGAGCGGAGTTTCCATGTTCTCCCCGTGTCTGTGTGGGTTTCCTCCGGGGTCTCCGGTTTCCTCCCACAGTCCAAAAACATGGAGGTCAGGTGAATTGGGTACTCTAAAAAAATTGTCCGTAGGTGTGTCTGTGTGTGTGTGTGTGTGTGTCACCCAGTGATGGACTGGCGCCCTGTCCTGGGCTTAGTTGAATAGTGTAATGCCCTGCCCTGCGCCCAGTGAGGGGGTGGGGGACTAACCGCGACCCTAATAAGGATTAAGCGGGTGTGATAATGAATGAATGAATGAAGTTTACAAGGAAGTTAATCGCCTACTAATAACAATTCTAATAAAAATTATTATTATTATTATTATTATTATTATTATTATTATTATTATTATTACTATTATTATTACAATGATAATCAGCATTATTATTAGTAGTAGTAGTAATAGTTTTTGTTGTTGTTATTATTAGTACTATAGCATCTCAAATAAACATTGGATAATAAATAGGAACCAACATGGATAATAATCATAAAAATGACAATGCTACTCACTAACAGCAGAGTGCAAACGATGACCAAAACACTGCAGCCGTGTCCAGTGATTTCGCCTTCACTATATTGGCCACACTGTCTGTAGTGATGCACACCATTTTGTCCTCAATTAGAGCCGGCTAAGGTGGTAAAACAAATTAGTCGTACACTGTAAAAAAATTATATCAGTTTCAACTTAAAAACTTAAGTTCAAAAGCTGCCTTAAAGTTTTAAGTTAAATGAAATCATTCTTTCTATTTACTTCAACTCAAGACTTTAAGTTGAGTTTGGCTTTGAATTCAAAGTATAAAATTTTTTTTTTTACAGTGTATTGCCGGTCTTGGTGGGGACAACAGTCCTGCACAATTTTCAGACAACGTTGGTCTGA
>BRDA01015494.1:0-5000 GCA_036984385.1 Crenuchus spilurus | reverse complement strand
GTAGCTCCTCCCACTGTCCACTTTATCAGAAACTCCTCTCTTGAAGCTCCACCCACTGTCAGCTTTATCAGAAACTCCTCTCTTGTAGCTGTAATAATGATCATATCAGCAGTTAGCCGTGATCCTCCAGCTTCTGGAACGGTGGCAGCCCAAGGTTAGTCATCGTGGTTCCGTCCTGTCAGAGAGACCCGCACACACACATGGATTAGACCGTAGCCTGGATATGCAAATGACTTCAGCTGTATGCTAATGACTGGCTCTGTCTCTGTGATGGATGTTGTAATCCATGCAAATGAAGTCAGTAAAGATTATCTTTAATTGCCAGGAGCTGATACATATGATATCAGCCGAGAGGCCGTGCCTGCATATTGAATGTCTAATTCCATTTATCTGAAGAGCGAACGGCCCACTGACGAGAGCGCCAAACGTGTTTCCTGTTTCCACAAGATCCAAATCTCGCTCCGGACAAACCCTGGCGGCCGCCGGAGCCTGTAATGAAGCCGCTAAACGTCTCGCGAAAATGAAACTTTATCTCGGGGCCTCTTCTCGCCAGCGAGGGGGAAATAATCACAGTTTTCTGAGAGCGGATAATTGAGGGCAGCCCTTGAAAGACAATAGTTAAGATGGAAGTTGGCCTGGTTAATTGTGTCGGCGTTGTGTTTGGACTCTGAAGAAGCGAGTCCTGCCAGGCCGGAGGGCGACTGGGATAACCAGGGCGAGACACTGCACCGACTCATCACATCGGTTATAGTCTCATGTACGGCTCAGGACGTACACTGAGCTGAGACACGTCCTGCTGAGCTCTTCTTCAGAACTGTGTGCTCAGTATAACAGACGAAGCATCAGAGTGTACGTTCATCTGAAAAGACGACAGAGGAGCCAGTGATCTTCAAAGCCTGAAAATTAATTTACACATTTTCCACTTTTAGCACAGACAGAGATGCTCTGCACATTTTACAGTAGAATATGTGAGTAAATGACTATAAACAGTATAAACACTGTGCGTCTCTCAGAGCTACAGCTGCCACATTCCTAATATCAACACTCCTGAACCAGAGACAACATCACAAGTGTCTTACCTGGACTGAGCAGAACCAGAACTGAACCATCATTTCATTAGTAAATCAGCTCCTAGAGTCTCAGAGACACACAATCCAAGCTGTCTGAAGTCCAGTGTGCAGGTTCTGCAGTCTGTGATGGTTTGAGCTGCTGCTGTTGGTCCAAAGTCAACACCTACCAGCAGATTTTACAGCACTTCATGCTTCCATCTGCTGACCAGCTTTACGGAGGCTGATCAAAATTAAAACACTGAATATGTGACGTGATGTGTAAAACACGACAGTTTAGCATTTAACAGTATGCATAGTTTTATATATGTGTATCTGGGTCTGAAAACCTTCATCTTATTGCACTCATTAGAATGAACTGCGCCTCCATCTGAGTGGCTCCATCCACATCTTGAGAACTCAGCTGCGCCGTTTTGATTTTGTGAAGCAGCGCGTGCAACCACTTCTGTGTTTGTTTACTCAGTACTATTAGACACATAACAGTTACCATCAGGTGGGCATACGTTTCCATTAATGATTAGCTACATTAGCCTCATGGCTACAGTGTAGAACTAAAGACACAATCTTAGGGGTCCGAGGACTTAGGTCAGAGTTTTGCTGCGTCTGCTGGTTGATGGTCCTTTAGTGCAGTGTTTATGAAACTGTACTGAAGACACTTGATCTGAGCTCGTGCTTTGTGGGCATTTGATTGTGAAACACGACTCGTGTTGAAGACTTACAGATACTTATTCTTTCATAACAATGTCATCTGCTGTGTATGATACCTGAGTGCTAGATTGTGTAATGTGGCTTATATACACACCTTTCACTCCTGTAGTGAGACGTGTTGTGATGTATAATATCAGGTTCTGTCCTGAGGAATGGAGCTCAGATTCAGTTGCTATGTTTGTAAACCTGTTTAAAGTCATTTACATCACATTTTACATTTCAGTCCAACAGTCTACAAGGTACCGAGTCACCAACATGTTCTGTAAAGTCCAATACTGCAAATTAAACATTTTTATATCCTGGATCCTCCCTCCATTCACTCATTGATGTTTAAGTCCTAAACAAATAGAACTGGACACTCAGCTTCTGTCATGCTTAAATGCGCCCTCCTACATAAAGTCTCTTTAGTGCTGCGCAGCCTGAAATAAGGAGCAAAACTATAACAAAATTTCAGTAAAACATAAAATAAGTAAATACATAAAACTTGTGTAGCTGAATGCTGCATCAGCCATTTAAGTCCTAAACAAATAGAACTGGACACTCAGCTTCTGTCCTGCTGAAATGCGCCCTCCTACATAAAGTCCCTTTAGTGCTGTGCAGCCTGAAATAAGGAGCAAAACTTGAACTGCTGATTTAGTGCTGATGATGAATCTGTCCAAAAGTACAGTATATAAGATCAGTCTTCTACCAGCCCTGCTGCTGTCTACAGTGTCTGTCTGAGCTTTTCTTTATAGTTCACTAGTTTATAGTTGTGCTACACAAAAGCTACATGTGACATAAACACTGAAGTTAATACAAATGCATTTGGGTTAACAAAGTACGATGTAGTGAATATTTAGCTAAGCAGTTAAGTTTTTAGTGTTTTATCTAAATGTGTAAAGATTGTTTTAAATTTTATGTTAATACTGTTTGCAATTTTATCTATTTATGTAAATATGTGAAAAAAACTTTCTACCCATCTACCCATTTACCTACTTACCCATCTACCTTCCTACCTACCTACCCTATCCTACCCATTTAACAATCTACCTACCCATCTACCTATGTATCCATCTACCTACCTTCCTACCTACCTACCTACCCATTTACCTCCCTATCCATCTACATACTTATCCACCTACCTACCTACCCATATATACATCTACTGTACCTGCCAAATAATCTATCTCCCTACCCTTCTACCTATGTACCTCCCTACCTAAACTATCCTACCCATTTACCAGTCTACCTACTCATCTACCTACACACCCCTCTACCTGTTCATCTACCTATGTACCTACCTACCTTACCCATCTACCAACCATGCACCCAGAGTCTCCATGTACAGGTAACTTAGTCACAATAAGCCTTTCATGCAGCATCACTTTGGTGGACCGGACTGCCATGTGTATCTCCGAGTTCACAGCCTGGTCTTCAGTAATCTGTGTGTTTTTATGTCCATCAGTCTGATACACAGAGAGGAACAGAGATGGACTGTAAAGAGACGTTTGACCTCCCATTAAAGAGGTGTGTATACCTGAGCAGGTGTGTGTGTCAGTTCTGACTGAGGAGAAGATGAGAATTACCTCAAAGTGACCTCCGTCCATCTCTGTCCTGACCTGTCACCTTCTATAAAACATATGAAACCTTCTACACGCCCTGCAGACATCACACTGAAAAATACATCAAGCCCTCGACTCGGTGACCCCCCGGAGCTTAAAGTGTTCTCCGCTGGACTGAGCCGCAGGTCAGCAGGTCTTTGGGCCAGTCAGGGATGCTGTCTGCATGATGGAAGCTTTAAAGCTTTCAGACACTTCAGTCTTATGACCTTTTATTATAATACTGCATATAATCATGATGGAACATCTGGCTCGAGTTTTAACGGCTTCTGATTCTTTAGAACTGAAACCATATCTGCGGAGTCTCAGTCCATATTTGTGCTTTATAACAAAGGGCCAGTTCGGTTTGGGTCAGATAACTGCCCTGTGGTCAGAACCTGACCTGCTTTAGCATCAGTGAGAAATAACTTGTGTTTCTGTAGTGATACAAACAACAGAACGCAGCCCAGCATCATCTAAACCTTCTGCTCTTCTGGACCACAATCAGCTCGAGTATCTGTAAGATCAGCAGCAATTTTTATCCTTTTGATATAATCTCTGGTTCTTCTTTCTCACATTCTAGGTGGGTTCTCCCTTTTTCAGTCTTGGTTCCTCTCATTGGTTTGTTCTCGTGTTCGTAGTCAATTCCATTTTTTGAGTCTTGGTTCCTCTTGGTGGTTCTTTGTCATGTTCTTGGAGAGGTTTTTTGTGTCCTTATTGGTTCTTCTTTATATTTTTAGAGGCATCATCTTTTGAGTCTTGGTTCCTCTCAGTGTTTTTATAGTTTCTCCTCTTAAGTTCCTCACATTGGTTCTTCCTCTTTTTGAGTCCTTGTTCATCCTCATGTTGTTTGTGGGTTCTCAGTTTTCATTCTTGGTTCCTCTTGGTGGTTGTTCTTGTTCTTGTTGTTGGTGGGTTCCATCTTTTGAGTCTTGGTTCCTCTGTCTTTTTAGAGAGTTTCTCCTCTTAAGTTCTTCACATTGGTTCTTCCTCATGATGTCAGATAACTCTGCCTTTTGGTTCTTGGTTCCTCTGTGATTCTTCCTCCTTTTGAGTCCTGGTTCTTCCTCATGTTCTTTGTGGGTTCTCAGTTTTCATTCTTGGTTTCTCTTGGTGGTTGTTCCTTATGAACTTTGAGAGTTTCTCCTTTTGACTCTTAGATCCTTTGAGTGGTTCTTCCTCATGTTCTTGGTGGGTTCCATCTTTTGTGTCTTGGTTCCACTCAGTCTATTTAGAGAGTTTCTCCTCTTAAATTCCTCACATTGATTCTTCCTCTTGATGTCAGATAAATCTTCATTTTGACTCTTAGATCATTTGAGTGGTTCTTCCTAGGGATGCACCAATACCACATTTTTTCAAACCGAGTATGAGTACAAGTTCTTACATTTAAGTACTTGCCGATACCAAGTACCAATAAGAGTACTAATAAATATCAATACTTACAATTAAAATGAAACTGAGCCTGTATGTGTGTCTTATGGCTCCAGTTAGATGTGTTTGTGATCTATTTAATTTAAACACCTAAGATAATGATAACGGTTTACACATTTCCCCTTTATACACTGAAACATTCAAAAATGAAACATATCAGATATACATATTCATCACCGTTAGCGAGCTAGCTAGCTACACTACGTTAGCTTACCTT
>BRDA01015483.1:0-14847 GCA_036984385.1 Crenuchus spilurus | reverse complement strand
TACCACACTCTAAAACAAGCCCTGCTATACCACACTCAGAAACATGCCCTACTGTTTCACACTCAGAAACAAGCCCTAATATACCACACTCAGAAACAAGCCCTACTGTGTCACACTCAGAAACAAGCCCTAATATACCACTCTCAGAAACAAGCCTTACTGTGTCACACTCAGAAACAAGCCCTACTGTATCACTCTCAGAAACACGCCCTACTGTGTCACACTCAGAAACAAGCCCTACTATACCACACTCAGGAACAAGCCCTATTGTACCACACTCAGAAACAAGCCCTATTGTATCACACTCAGAAACAAGCCCTACTGTACCACACTCAGAAACAAGCCCTATTGTACCACACTCAGAAACAAGCCCTACTGTACCACACTCAGAAACAAGCCCTATTGTACCACACTCAGAAACAAGTCCTACTATATCACACTCTCAAACAAGCCCTACTGTATCACACTCAGAAACAAGCCCTACTGTGTCACACTCAGAAACAAGCCCTACTGTATCACTCTCAGAAACAAGCCCTACTCTACCACACTCAGAAACAAGCCCTACTATATCACACTCTCAAACAAGCCCTACTGTATCACACTCAGAAACAAGCCCTACTGTGTCACTCTCAGAAACAAGCCCTACTGTATCACTCTCAGAAACAAGCCCTACTGTGTCACACTCATAAACAAGCCCTACTATACCACACTCAGGAACAAGCCCTATTGTACCACACTCAGAAACAAGCCCTATTGTATCACACTCAGAAACAAGCACTACTGTACCACACTCAGAAACAAGACCTAAAGTACCACACTCAGAAACAAGCCCTACTGTGTCACACTCAGAAACAAGCCCTAGTATACCAAACTCAGAAACAAGCCCTACTATACCACACTCTAAAACAAGCCCTGCTATACCACACTCAGAAACATGCCCCACTGTTTCACACTCAGAAACAAGCCCTACTGTATCACTCTCAGAAACAAGCCCTACTGTGTCACACTCAGAAACAAGCTCCACTGTACCACACTCAGAAACAAGCCCTACTGTATCACAGTCAGAAACAAGCTCTACTATACCACACTCAGAAACAAGCCCTACTATACCACACTAAGAAACTTGCCCTACTGTACCAGACTCAGAAACAAGCTCTACTGAACCACACTCAGAAACAAGTCCTACTGTACCACACTCAGAAACAAGCCCTATTGTATAACACTCAGAAACAAGCCCTAATATTCCATAGAAATTGACTGAAGGGAAAAGAAGAGAAGAAAGGAGAAGAAAAGAGAAGAGAGAAGAGAAAGAGAAGAAGATAGAAGAGAGTAGAAAGAAAAAAGAAAAAAGAAAAAAAGTGAAGGGACAAAACGACAGACCCCTCTTTACTCCAGAGTGATGCTCATCACTCAGTTTCTCTAATTTAGGTCTGTAATCTTGATGTTTCTCTAAAGTGAGCAGTGCTGTGTGTAAAACTGTAAACCTGCTGGTTCACTCAATCGTTCTGCTCCACATTTAAAAAAACCTTAAAATCATTATTTATCTTTAAAGCTAAATGGCTGTCTTAAAATAAAAACATAAAGGCATTAACAGAACAATGGTAAAATCAAATAGTAAATTAACAGAACAATAATTGCAGGTTTTACATTTTAATAACTTATCATTTGAAACTCAATGCACAGGCCTGCAGGAATCCAGCACCGCAGTCTCGAGTACATGTCAACTTTAAAAAGCTGCTTGTTCGTTACTGTCTCGGTGGGCTTTGCTGCAAACACAGGACTGTTTCCTATGTTCAGAAAGCAATTTGTGACCGGTGCGATTAAGGGTATCCAATCACATGGGGCACACTCAGCTGAGGTAGACGAAATGGGGAAAGCAGAGACGTCTGGAGAAAAGTTAATTTGCCAAATGCTCTGAGCCTATGTATGTGTTAGAGAACGAAATTAAGCCCCGTTTGGACTGTGAACTACTGGAATTTGCCTTCACTTAACCCTATGCAGCCATTTGTTACTTTAACACATTTAAATCTTCAGCCAGAGGATTTGTGCCACATTCACATTGAGGTTGGTCATGAAACAGACTTTCTGGATTGCTTTCAAGTGACTGTATGAGCTCATTTAGATAATTAAGATTAATGTAGTTCTGTGCAAACGAACCAGTGACGTTTGACTTTCCTGATCATATATAAACTTGTTCAAAATACTGTACACAAATACTGAAAAATAATGTTTTTACACACCAAAGAAAATGCAACAACACTATAGAAATATGACATTATTATAGAAGAGTTGATTAAATTTAACTAAAATGGTTATGACACTCCTTGTACAACATCACAGATGTCATGTGACAGGCTTGGCTGCATGTATAAATATGTGAGCACACTAGCCAGTTGTAGCAGAGTGTAAAACCATCATCGTGGGCAAAGGACGTGATCTGGCGATGTCCAAAAGAGCTTGATAATAGTGTACCAGGTGAAGGGTGGCAGCATCTCAGAAACCAATAACTTTGTGGGATGTTCTAGAACTGTTGTACACAGTAAATCTGCCAGTGTTAAATCAACACTATTAGAGTTAAATTAACACTGAGGGTGTCAAAATGTAACACTCTCAGTGTTAATTTAACTCTAATAGTGTTGATTTAACACTGGCAGATTTACTGTGTAGTGAAGTTGTACTGAGAAATTACTTCTTGTACATTGAGTCCCTCCTAGCGACATAACAGTGGTGCCCCACTAACGCCAGAGGGGAGAGACTCCAGTGAGTGGTACAGCACAAATGACACACCACAGTGGACCAGTTTACCTCTATATTGAACACAGGAGCAAAGAGAAAAGTGTCAATGATCACCATTGAACACACTATTAGGTCTGGGCCAGGTCTGGGTGATATTTTTCACAGCTGTAAAGTAATTCAGAACTATAGGTTTATGGTTAATGCTTGAAATTTGTTCCTAGGATAATGATATATGTATAAAAACACTGTCACTGAGGTTTGTTAAGGATGTAACCAAATACAAAATACTTTATCTGACATGCAAAGATGATACAATAAAGATACAGATGCTGCACCACCATGACCTTGACTAACATATTAGATCAAATGAAGAAAATGACATGTAATTGAACTATTTGGATGTATTTGCTCTTTTGTGGTTTGTTCCACAAAGCATTGTATTACTAAGCGCCAAAAAAAGATACAATTCTATACAAACGACATAAATCACCACCCACAGAGCTGCTGTTCCCTATAGCCCACATAGAACTGCACAAATAAATGAATGCATAGCCCATGTTTTGCAATGTTTGTCACTGTAAATAATGGAACACTGTACAGGAAAATAGAGGAAAACGGGAAAATTCTGTTTAGAAGACCTGTTAAAAGTGCAGTAAGTGACTTAATCCATGTGCACACTCATGCTTCTACACAGCCCTGGTTTTGTAAATTTAACACAAAGTGGCCAACCACACAGCTTTATTCCAGCCAATCAGCATCAGCAGACAAGCAACATTTGTGCTCATGCACAGGACAGGGGGAAGGGGAGGGGCTACCTCTTCAGGCACTGTAAAAATTGCACGACTGCAGAGGAAAATTTAAAGACAAGAAGATCTTTAGAACAAAGTGTGAGAACTAAGTTTTAAGATCAGGTTAGAGTGACAAGTCAGAGAGACATTTCAACAATAGAGAAACCTCAAAGAGTAGACTAGGCTGAAGGCTTCCTGAGGAAGGCTGAGACACCTGACTGTCTGTTTAATGTTGAAAGGGAAAATTCTACTGTAGCTAGAAACTTGAGAAAAAGACAAAACGAGTTCACTGAGAATTGAAAGTCATTTTTACAAATTAACGTATTTTTGCTGTTTCACAAAACCAACAGATCAGTATCATTTTGTCCTGTTTGCTAATGATAGCAACCGATTAGCTTTGTAGCAGTGTAGTAGTTTGCCAAACCATATCAAAGCTAACCATAGTGCTGTGTTCTCTTTACGTTTATATCATTATATTTGCCCATGCAAACATTCACAAAGAGTTTATGGTTACTAAGATCTTGCTAGTCCAGTGTTGTTTGCCTTGGCATTACATGTACAAGTACATTAATTGTATGGGCTGAGCTTCAGAAGGGAAGGGAGGGGTGTATGGGTTAAAATATCAACAATTGTTTTCTAGAATCACTGTCTGTGTTTTTAAATGTGAACCTTAAGCTCCTCAAAACTACTAATTTCTTCAGTTACTTTATCTTAATTTAATTATGCAATTAAAATCCAATATTCGGTTACATTCTATTAGATGTGCAGTGTAGTATTGGTGAGGATGGCAAAACTAGGCTCTTATTGATAGTGCTTATTGATGTTGTTTGTGTGGAGAGCAGGGCTGCTAGGTCAGAGTTTCCTGTAGATGAGATAGGGCTCTTTTCCTAAATGTTGGCCGCCGAGTAAACTCCCTGACCTCCCCTCGCATCCTGCTGTACAGATAATCAATCAAGAGATCAAGGCCCCCACCGGCCAGCACCATGACTCAGCATTCAGCGTCAACATCGCCCTCTCCGCTTCTCCTCACCTCTGTCTCTCGGGAAGTTGTGATCATGGCGGGCCGTTGTTGGGGCTCCTTGCAACGAAGGTGCCAATATTTCCTTTCAAGATGCCACTGACTTTTATTTGTCCTCTCTCGCAGCGCTGCCAGATATAGCAGAGTGGACAGATAAGATGACTCTGTGTGCTGAAACGCAGATGTATTAACTGAGGGATTCGACAGAAACCATGTGAACAATTCCGGGCAACCTGGCAGTCTGAAATGCGCCCACTCGCTCCAATTACAGGTGAATAGATTCAATTTGCTGGAGGAGGCAGAGGACGTGCAGTTATAGCAGAGCTAGCCAGGGGCAAAGTCATGTTCGACACGAAAAAATAACAATACAGTGGAGAATATTTGTGCTGTGGTTGTTTACAGGCACTTCTCGCTCCTTGTCTGAGCAATCCATTACTGAGGTGGAAAGCCTCAGTACAAAAGATCTTTTTGAGGTCTTTTGTAATGTCAAATGCCAGTTCTAGTATAGCATAACCAAGGGATGCGGTCTGAATAGGCATCTAGTTTCTGAGAATCATTTAAAAAAAATATATATTTACTTGATTTTTATAGGTTTAAATAGCCTCGACATGTATCATCAGTGCTAACACTCAGATATGCCGGATGTTTGGTTCTAATCCTTTACTGATGTTTGAATAAATCCCAAACAAAGAGAACTGAGCACACACTGCTAAAGACGCCCTCTGGTGTAACAAATTTGAATTGCAAGATGAACTTACCCAATGTTCCTTTGGTGCTACGCAACCTGGAATAATGATTTCTGGAGCAGTGCTACATTGTTGTGCTCAGCATCAAATCGTAAGCATATGTTATTATATTACAAATAACTGAACACGGCGTCTGCTAATCTGAAGGGCTGTTTTATCACAACCATCAACATTTTGCATTTATTCCTTGTAGTTCCTGTATAAAATCCCAAAGATTTGGCATGTAGATTCACGTTAAACCTTAGAACTGCGGAGTTCTAAGTATTATTATAATATCTTGGAGATTAAACAAAAACCACAGTTATATTTTTTCTAATTTAGTATGAATACATTTTCATTGGTAGTTCATTGAAGAAATTCTATAAAAAAGTACTGATGATACACTCTGTATCTTTATTTCAATTTGGTGATCATTTATTGTTTGTACAGTCATGGTTTGTCTAAAAATATATATTTTTGCCATGTTTTTGACACGGTTGATAGTTTACAGTTGGATTTATTATATTAATATTGCAAAAAAATGTACTTCAGTTTCATTCTTATGCTGATGATAGTCAGCACCAAAGCTACCACTATTCTGCCACCTCCTGCTTTCAAGACCTCAGACAATGGATAAGATGTATCTTCCTAAAACTAAGCACAGATAAATCTGAGATTTTACACATTGAGGTTGCAAACTTGACTAATTTTACTATTTTCTTTTGCTGTAATCAGCAATTTAGGGGTACTGTTTGATTCTGTTTTCTGTTTTGAGACACACATCAGGTCCCTGGTCAAAACGATCTTTTTCCATCTGCATAATATTGCTCGGCTTCACCCATCGATTTCCTTGAAAGACACCGAAGCTCTGGTTCATGCTTTCATATCATCCTGCAAAAGTACACTACCTTCATGTTCCACTTCACATTCACTTTAAACTCCTGCTAACTTACAAATCTCTCCATGGTTTACCACCAACCTACTTAGCTGATCTCCTGCAACATTACTGCCCGTCCCAGGTTCTCTAATTCTGGTAATTTAAAGGTCAGACTGGTCACTGTGGAGGGCAGATCTTTCAGTATTATGAACCCCAAACTTTGGAACACATTCCCTTGAGACTGCCTGTATTTGTGGAGCAGTAGTAGGAAAGGATGCAGAGGTGGGTGTCCAAAAGTAAGACTTTATTGTACAATACTAATGACTCTGAAACATGAGGGAGCTATATAGCAAATACTGATTAACACATAATGAAGGGACAGGGCTATGAGCGGACAAGACCAGAGGTGGGTAATCCAGTTCCAAAAAGTAAAAATCCACCCCAGGATTTTGTTTCAACTGCATTGTTGGTTCTGCTGCAGATATGCTGCAGCAGAGACACGCATGAAGTTGGAGCAAAATCCTGGGATGGATTTTTACTTTCTGGACCTGGATTACCCACCTCTAGACAAGACACAGGTGCAAACAATGAGACATGACATGACATGGCTAGGGGTGGAGATGGAAACATATGAGATATATAAAAGCATATAGTAAATGTAAATAAACACTGAACAAATGGACAAATGTGAAGATATGGACCAGGCAGAGGTGGAGGTGTGACAATGCCCCACACTATCCTCCTTCAAGACTCAGCTTAAAACCTCTTTATTCTCTCTTCTCTTTCATTCTACTACTCGTGATTTTTTAAATGTGTATAATTTTTCCTCTAGAAATCAATAGTCACCTAAATAGCCAAGTTGTTTCTTTTAAAACACATCACCACACCTCTCTACTCAATCAAAATGAGCACTGTAGAGCTGATGTTCCAGCTCCTAGCCTCCACAAATGACTTGTCTGATCAGTTACATTTGAGTAATAAAATATGAACTATTCCTTTAAGACATACTGAACAGACTGATGCAAAACATACCATTTGCAAAGTGTGGTCAGGAGAACAGAAGTCATTCATCCTTGCTAATACTGATGGACAGTTAACTGGGAGGGCTTGGTGGCACCACTGCAGCTGTGTGTGTGTGGTTGCTTTGGTTGTGTGTGGCGTGGATCACTGGCTGGTGTGAGGTATGAGCTCTGCCCTCAGCCCCTCTGTGGCAGACAGGATGTGCTGACCCTGCCATTCTGCTAAGCGTTCCCATCCAGCATCCTAATGAGCCGCTGACAGGGCCCGTCCACCTCCCCCCACACTGCAGGGGGCCGTTGCAGTTTGATCTTTGAAGCCCCAATCAAGAATCGTTGCCACTAGCAGGCACAGTTTGTAGCACCACAACAAAAGATGCTTTGGAGTGTCAAAACAGCACAAACACTGCAGTGCTGACCACTTAATGTTGTCTATTATGACTGTGGTGCTGATCGGACAGCTCCCGATTCAGGAACTCAGCTCAGCTAAAAAAAAATGACAGCAGGTTACATTTTCATAAAGGCTGCCTCTTCCAAATTTGATAAAAGTCTGTTTTGGTCATATTAGGGTAACAGACAAAGGGCAGAAAACCCCAAATCTAATATAATCTAGAGTCTAATCACCAACATTTCAGAAAGCTGTACTTGCTTTTTTACTGTTACATTTACATTAGTACGTTTTTTTACATTTTATTTATTTATTTATTTTACCCGAATTTCTCCTCAATGTAGTTGTAGCCAGTCGACCCACTCATATCATATCGAATTGGTTAGGACTCTGGGAGGTTGCAGACTAACACAAGCCTCCTCCAATGAATGTGATGTCAGGCTCCGCCTCTTTTCCAACTACTGGTGAAACCAACATGCTCGGAGGAAAGCGCAGGATCCCCAGTTCTGATGCATCACCTGGCAGACACCTGAGCCAGCCAACATTACTTAGTAATGCTGGGGAAAGAGTGCCATCTTACCTGCCCAGAGAGAGCACAGCCAATTTATGCTCTCTCAGGCCCCGGCTGGCAATGGCAAGCAGCGTGACCGGGATTTGAACTTGTGATCCTCAGATCACACTTAGTCCGCTACGCTAAGCTTTTTTTAGTAATTAAAACATAACACTTTTCATTCCACTCTGCTCTAATCGATATTTTCAAATCCTGAATCTTCTAATATTACAGATTATTATTTTTATATATTATATTATTAATATTACATGTTTTCAGCTCTATTACATTTTTTTGGTGATCATGGTACATTTTACAGCAGTCCAGAAACTTTAAACCTGGCAACCCTGACGCAACATCACCAGCGTGGCTGTAGTTACTGATGTCTGCTTTGTTACCTCAGCGGTCCAGTCGAACAACACAACTCCCGGCAGTTAGACAGTACCTTGGAGGTCTCCCATCCAAGTACTAACCAGACCCAGACCTGCTTAGCTGTACTTGGTTGTTATCATATGTTGTGCAGGTGCTGTGGCTTACAAACGGATTGAAAATCCACACTTTATAACAGAATATATCCACATGTTTCAAAGTCGAGAAACGAGACCACTTTAAGCATGCAGAGCGTTAGTTAAGGAGCTTCTGCAATGTTGGTGAAATCTCAGCTGTGTGTTTACAAAAATTCTCTGATATCTGCTGCATCTCTTTTAATGAGGCTGCGTTGTCAGTTTTGCTGCTCGCCGTTGTTTCCTTTTTGTCGTTCTTTTTGTGCTTCATTAATTTCTTTTCATGCTCTGCATTTAGTATTCATGCTCCTTCCTTCTCGCCGTTGTGTTTCGCAGATTTGTTTGCGCTCGTTCAGATTTGCATTCGTGTTTCGTGATTTGTGTGCCTGCTTCCTGTACTTGGGTGCCGTGCACAAGCCAACCATTGTCATTTTTGGGGGGTTTGTTTGTTTGTTTTCACATGTACTCAGTTCCACAGGGTAGGAAAACAGCCACACCAAGTCTTTGAACACGAGGCACTGGCACCCCCATGCTTCCATCATCTCCCCAAAAAACACTGCACACACTCTTCCTCAATGACATGTAAATAGGTTCCTGCAGGGGGGAGAAGATGTAGTACAGCACTCAGTGTATAACAGGACTGTGACTCATGCACTCTTAGACACACTGTTCTCCATCCCTCCATTCCCATCTCCATAATCCTCTTACAGTGTGTGTGTGTGTCACACTGACACACATTCTTTCAGTGTGTCTCTCAGGCATGCCGGCTCACACCTCCACGTCCAGGCTCCTATCAATTAATCAATGCTAATGTGATACACACACCATCTACCCCCCAGCATCCAGCTCAGCCTTGTACACCCACCCAAGGTTACGGCTCGTAACGCTGTTGAGTGTGTACATGGCAATTAAAGCTGACACGGACAGGACGGGGCCGAGCGAGGAGCAGGTAGTGCCAAAGGATAGAGAGAGAGACAGGGAGATGGTATTAATTGGCACCTTATTGGATCACACGTCACAGGTGACAGCGCAAGGCAGGTAAATGTTTGAACAGATCTGGTCGATAAATGTCACATGCAGTGGACGAGGAGGGAGATAAGGCATGATCTCCCACACAGCACAGCCTTGAAACACAGTCAGTTACAGAAACGGCAAAATGATCTGAACGTAAGCAGAAGTGACGGCGACATTGTTCTCAAAAATGATTTAATGACCCGATTAAATCATCGTATTTATCAAAGCCCGATTTTTCCATCTATCTATCTATCCATCCATCTATCCATCCATCTACTGTATCCATCCATCCATCCATCCATCTATCCATCCATCTACTGTATCCATCAATCCATCCATCTATCCATCCATCCATCTATAAATCCATTCATCCATCCATCTATCCTTCTGTCCATCCATCCATCTATCCTTCTGTCCATCCATCTATCCATAGATCCATCCATCAATCCAACCAACCATCCATCCATCTATGCATCCATTCACCCATTAATCCACCTATCCATCCATCCATCCATCCATCCATCTATAAATCCATTCATCCATCTATCCATCCATCTATCCATCTATCTACTGTATCCATCCATCCATCCATGCATCTATCCATCCATCTACTTTATCCATCCATCCATCCATCTATCCATCCATCCATCTATAAATCCATCCATCCATCCATCCATCCATCCATCTATCCTTCTGTCCATCCATCTATCCATCTATCCATCTATCCATCCATCTACTGTATCCATCCATCCATCCATCTATCCATCTATCCATCCATCTACTGTATCCATCAATCCATCCATCTATCCATCCATCCATCTATAAATTCATTCATCCATCCATCTATCCTTCTGTCCATCCATCCATCTATCCTTCTGTCCATCCATCTATCCATAGATCCATCCATCAATCCAACCAACTATCCATCCATCTATGCATCCATCCACCCATTAATCCACCTATCCATCCATCCATCCATCCATCCATCTATAAATCCATTCATCCATCTATCCATCCATTTATCCATCTATCTACTGTATCCATCCATCCATCCATGCATCTATCCATCCATCTACTTTATCCATCCATCCATTCATCTATCCATCCATCCATCTATAAATCCATCCATCCATCCATCCATCCATCCATCTATCTTTCTGTCCATCCATCTATCCATCTATCCATAGATCCATCCATCAATCCAACCAACCAACCATCCATCCATCCATCCATCCATCCATCTATAAATCCATTCATCCATCTATCCATCCATCCATCTATCTATCCATCTATCCATAGATCCACCCATCCATCCATCTATCCATAGATCCATCCATCCATCTATCCATAGATCCTTCCATCCATCTATCCATCCATCTACTGTATCCATCCATCATCCATCCCTCTATCTATCTATCCATAGATCCATCCATCCATCCAACCAACCATCCATCCATCCATCCATCTATCCATCCATCTATCTATCCATAGACCCATCCATCCATCTGTCCATCCGTTCATCTATCTATCCACCCATCCATCTATCCATCCATCTATAAATCCATTCATCCATCTATCCATCTATCCATCCATCCATCCATCCGTCTATTCATGTATCCATCTATCCATCCATCCATCTATTCATGTATCCATCTATCCATCCATCTATCGATAGATCCATCCATCCATCTATCCATCCATCTATCCATAGATCCATCCATCCATCTGTCCATCTATCTATCCACCATCCATCTATCAATAGATCCATCCATCCATCCATCCATCCATCCATCTATCCATCCATCCATCCATCCATCCATCCATCCATCCATCCATCTATCAATCCATCCATCTGACCATTCTTCCATCCATCCAACCAACCATCCATCCATCCATCATCCTTCACTTAATCCTGGTCAGGGTTGCAGTGTGCCCCCTCCCCCTTCACTGGGCTCAGGGCAGAACGTTACACTCTAATATCTCCCATTTTCACATGCCCATGTGTTTGTTTACCTTTTGTCTCCACCTCGTTCCCTCCTCAAGTCACGCTTCTCCTCACTGTATTCACCTGCGTCTCATGTGTTGTCATGTTGACTGCCATTTGCAGCTATCCTTGTCTAGGACAGTGTGTAATGCCCTGCCCTGTGCCCGGTGAGGAGGTAGGCGATTAATCAGATAAGTTAGTGGATGGATGAAAGGTTTCTAAGTTAACCAGATAGCTTAAGTCACATGTCCATTATGAATGTCCTGCTGCTTTTTTCCTATTGGACCGGTTTCATGTTGGGGTAGACATTGTGACTCCTTATTCCTATCAATACAGTTGAGTGCAAATGCTTTACATGTTTTATTGATTTTCTAAATGCATTTAAGTTTTAAAAGATCTACAAAAAGCAAACCATTGCACATTTCCATGCACACTTACTTTTTATTCACTGAATTTCATATAAAAGTATTGGGACACCTGCTTATTTACTGTTTCTTCTGAGCTTATCTTGTGTTTGATGGAGTAACTGTCTCTATAAGGCTCTTTTTTGACATTCAGTGACAGCATTAATGAGGTGAGGATGCTGGATGATCACCACCCCCAGCTCATCACAAAAGTTTAGGATGGAGCAGAGAACAGCTCCACAGCTCAATGCTGGGGGGCTTTATACCCCTCTAGCCCACACCTGGCATTAGACATGGTGCCAATAGGTTCACAATTTGTCCTAATCTATTGGCAGTACTTCTATACAGGGACTAGACAAGATGTGTGTACATCTGTGTCAACTTAAAGCAGCTGAATGCATTCATTAAAATGGGTGTCTACATACTTTTGGACATGTGGTGAACTTTTTCCAATTTTTGGAATATAAATAAATGGCTTAAATGTGCAGAAAATATTTTAATTGCTTCCCTGTTGAGGTTATTTAGGAATAAAAATGTAATTTAATGAAGGACGTGTACTCAAATGTGGCATATTCCTTTACAATTCATTTCACATCGACCACTCTGAAGTGCTTTGCTTCCCAGGATTGAATTATGCAGGACATTTGGGGGGAAATACTTTAAGTTGATCTTGAACCATCATTCCAATCGAAATCTTAATCAGTGATAAGAGACGAGAGAGAAACTGGCCTCAGATCAGAGGGAAAAGTGTGAATGGAGCTGGATGCTGTGTGTAAGAGAAGGAGATGAAAGAAGCCTTCGTTTGTTTTGTGGAAGTGCTTCTGCATGGGCTGCGATGTGATTTATGAATGGGAAGAGCAGAAAGCGGATGAACGCCTTGACATCCTTTTTAAGGAGATGTCTCTATTCTCTGGTCCCTAAAAAAAAGAAAAAAGTGCCACAAGAAAAACAATACAGGCTGTAATTCCAGCAGACTGTTATACCGAGGCTGATCCCATTCGACAGACACAAATCTTGACATGCTTGGGCTGCATGGAGCAGCTCAGATTAGCTGACTCAGACCACAGAACCTCAGCCAGCTTTTGTGTCTGTCAAATATCGTCTCTCTCAGATGCTGCAGTAGATTGAGTTTTCACATCGAATCTATCTGTGCCTGTTTTTTTCTTCTTTTTTGTTGTTTTTTTTTGATACATGGCCAGTTCCCGTAAAGAGACGGATGGGGAGAGCAGGGAGAGTTAATGCGGGACAGATCGAGAAATGGAACAACAGAGTGAAATCGTGGAGTGACAGATGTTTACACGGCGAGCTGGAGTAAGTAAAAGACAGATGAAATAGGGACATATAGAAGAGATGGAAAAACAGATGAAATAATAAACAGAACCGTGTTTTATATGGAGTGACGGGTACAGGTATGGCCTTGGAAGAAGAAAAAAACAAAACAAGATAAAATAGTGT
The DNA here is from genome assembly GCA_036984385.1 of Crenuchus spilurus. Taxonomy (NCBI): domain Eukaryota; kingdom Metazoa; phylum Chordata; class Actinopteri; order Characiformes; family Crenuchidae; genus Crenuchus; species Crenuchus spilurus. The sequence continues at coordinate 1,389 of BRDA01015483.1, read as the reverse complement.
GGAAAATAAACCACAACACAGGACTGCAGGGAGTATCAGAGACACCTGGGTACTAGAGAGAGAGAGAGAAAGATGGAGGGAGGGAGAGAGAGACGGAGAGAGGCATGTAGAGAGCAGAGAAACAGATTGAGAGGCAAAAAAGACGTAAAGAATAGAGAGACAGAGGGAAGGAGGGAGAGAGAGAGATAGGGAGTGGGAGGGAGATGGAGAGAGATAGATGGAGAGATGGAAAGAGGGAGAGAGGGAGGAAGAGAAAAATAGATGGAGAGAGAGAGAGAGAGAGGAAGAGAGAAATGTAGAGAGTAGAGAGAGAGTGAGAGAGAGGCAAAAAGACATGTAAAAAATGGAGAAAGGGAAGGAGGGAAAGAGGGAGGAAGAGTGAGAGAGAGAGTCAGAGTTAGGGAGAGAGGGGGGAAGAGAGAGGGAAGGAGGAAGAGAGAGAGAGAGAGAGAAAGAGGGGAGAGAGAGATGGAAGGAGGGAGAGAAGGAGGAGGAATGAGAGAGAGAGTGAGAGTTAGGGAGAGAGGGGGGAAGAGAGAGGGACGGAGGAAGAGAGAGAGAGAGATGGAAGGAGGGCGAGAGGGAGGAAGAGAGAGATGGAGAGAGAGAGAGAGAGAGAGTCCTCTGTTCTTGTCCTCAGTGATTGATAGACAAGCCAGAGGGAACTTCACCACTGACCTTTACAATACAAACACTATTTGACCTCATACACACTCTGGGCAAAAACGTCTTGGCTTGTAACAATAGCAGAACCGTTTTAGGTGTACAGAACCATTTTCTACACAGTGGTTTGATACAGTGGTACGGTGGCTTGGTGTTTGCCTCTCACTGCTAGTGTCTTGGGTCTCAGCCCCCACCTAGATGGACTGTTTTACCTGTGTCCTCCCACAGCCTAAAAACATGGAGGTCAGGTGAATTCCTACACTAAATTGCCCTGGGGTGAGTGTGTGTGTATCTGGGTGTGTGCCCAGTGATGGAGAGGACCCTGTCCTGGCTATGGCTAAAATAGTAGAATGCCCTGCCAGGTGCCCAGTGAAGGGGTATGGGGACCCTGAACTGGATTAAGTGGTTAACATGATGGATGGATGGATAATTTAAGCGTTGCTTTTACTAAAGAACCCTTGAAGAACTCATTTGTTTTTAAAGAGTGAATTCAGCAAAAGTGGAACAAAGTGACAAATAAGCTCCGTGTTCAAAAAATTTGTCATGTTGCGGGTTTAAGGTAAATTCAGGCTCCTACAGATGGCACTGTTGATCAGACTATAACTACCTGCAGGGTGTGTGACAGGATTCATAGAGGTGGTACAGTGCAGTGAATGTCTTGTTCAATGTGCATAAAATGTGTCCCAATGCAGGTGTTTATGATTGGCAAAAATGAATAATTACATT
>BRDA01015466.1:0-14386 GCA_036984385.1 Crenuchus spilurus | reverse complement strand
CAAAGCCAGAGATGCTGCCTTCAGGTCAGGAGACCAGGAGGCTTACAGCTCGGCCAGAGCCAATCTGAGGAGGGGAATAACTATAGCTAAGCAATGTTACAAACAGCAGATCGAAGAGCACTTCACCTCCTCTGACCCTCGGCGTATGTGGCAGGCTATACACACCCTGACTGATTATAAGCCTTCGAACATTGTACCATCCACCAACAGTGCTTCACTCCCTGATTAGCTGAATCATTTCTACGCTTGCTTTGATCAGGGCAACAAGGTGACATCAAAAGACAATCCTCCACCTCACGATAATCCACTGGTACTTTCCACTTCGGACGTCAGTCGCACGCTGAGCAGGGTGAATGTACGGGAGGCAGCTGGCCCTGATGGTGTACCCAGCCGCGTGCTAAGAGCTTGTGTTGAAGAACTCTCAGGTGTCTTCATACACATCTTTAATGTCTCCCTGGCCCAGGCAGCTGTCCCAACCATCTTCAAGTCTGCCACCATCGTGCCAGTGCCAAAGCACTCAACTGCTTCAGCCCTGAATGACTTCCGACCTGTTGCATTTACCCCAATTATCTCCAAGTGGTTTGAAAGACTAGTTCTTTCTAACTTGAAGTCCTGCCAGCCTGCTTCGCTGGATCCACACCAGTTCGCCTACCGTAGCAACAGATCTACTGAGGATGCTATCTCCACAGCGCTACACACTGCACTGACCCACCTGGACTGTCATAACTCATATGTGAGAATGCCATTCATTGACTTTAGTTCAGCATTCAACACAGTGATCCCATCCATGCTGATATCCAAACTCAACCATCTGGGCATCAGCACATCACTCCAGCATGTAACTGGATCTCAGACTTCCTGACTAACAGACCCCAGTCTGTTAAACTAAGCAACCTCCAGTCATCACACATCACCCTGAACACTGGCGTTCCACAGGGCTGTGTTTTGAGCCCGTTACTGTACTCCCTCTTTACTCATGACTGTGTGCCTGTTTATGGTTCGAATACCATAGTCAAGTTTGCAGATGACATCACTGTGATAGGCCTGATCACAGACAATGATGAGACAGCCTATAGGAACGAAGTACAGAATCTTTCCTCATGGTGCCACGGGAACAACCTGGTACTCAACACACACAAGACAAAGGAGATCATCATGGACTTCAGATGGACTAGGAACCAAGCTCACATCCCCATCTCCATCAGTGGATCTATAGTGGATCAGGTGTCTAGCTTTAAGTTTCTTGGTCTCCACATCTCCAGTGATCTCACCTGGTCCTTGAACTCCTCCATCCTCATCAAAAAGGCACAAAAGCGCCTTTATTTTCTTCGGAGCCTCAAGAAAGCTCACCTGTCTCCCAGGATCCTGGTGAACTTCTACCTCTGTACCGTTGAGAGCATACTTACTAACTGCATCTCCGTATGGTACAGCAGTTGCTGCGCTGCAGACTGCAAAGCACTCCAGTGGGTAGTAAAAACAGCACAGTGCATCATAGGCACAGAGTTATCCACCATCGAGGACATTCATCACAAGCGCTGCCTGGGTAGGGCTAGAAACATTATCAAGGACGTTACCCACCCGAATCATGGACTTTTCAGACTATTGCCATCTGGTAGGCTTCTTTCCTGAAGCGGTTATCCTGATGAACGCTACACTGTCACTTTAAAAAACCTTTGCACAAACTCTTCTCTGCACCTTATCTACTATAAGTACTTTATTTATATAATCAACATTTGCATTGCTGCTACCAGTATTATACTGTATATTCATATTCTCATTACACATTCACATCACTTGTACACATGTATATAACATATTTATATTGTATATATGATTATACTCACCGCTATTTTATGCACTGGTCACTGTTACTTCTGCACTTTATGTAAATAATGTGATATATTGCACTTCCAGTTAGATGCTAACTACATTTCATTGGCCATATTGGAATCTAATCTAATAATCTAATATTAATATTTCTAAATTTGCCTTTAATGGGGTTTTGCTTTTCATAGGTAGTTTGGTCCAAAATAATGTTTTTAAAAGTCTACTCAGAATACAGACGAATTCTTCCAGCAATGGCATAGCAACAGACTCTCTCAATCTCTCTATTTTCTTTCTCTCTCTCTTTCCCTCTCCTTCACTCTCTCTGTCAATTTCTCTTTTCCTTTTCTCCCTCATCTCTCTCCCGTACACCCCTCTCTTTTTCTTCTTTCTTTGTTCTCTCTGTCTCTTTTCTGTCTTACTACATCCATTTCTTACCTCTCTACCCTTTCTATATATATCTCATACACCTCTCTGTCAATTTCTCTTTCCATTCTTCTACACTCATCTTTCTCTTTTTGTTTATCTTATCTACATCCCTCTCATTCCCTCTCTGTCTATCTGTCTGCCTTTCTTGTTCTTTCTCTGTGCTTTCTCTTTTTGTGTCTTTCCCTTTTCTATCCCTTTATCCTTTCTTTCCTATCTACCCTCCCTCCCTCTCTCTCTCTGTCTGTTTGTCTGTCTCTTTCTCTTCATCTCTCTCCCCATTTTCTCTCCTAAACCCTTCTCTCTCCCACACTCCTTTCTCACTTTTATTGTCTCTTTCTCTTTACTACCTCACTCTCCTTCTCTCTTTCTGTCTCTTTCTCTTCTATACTTTCCCCCCATCTCTCTCTCTCTCCTCTCTCCCCCCACCCCTCTCTCTCTCTTTCTCTTTCTTTCTCTACCCTCCCCTTCTCTGATCGATGCTTGTGTGCCCAGCCTGTATCACTCCCCATGGCAACAATATTTTCTCATAAACGAGTGTGTGTGGCAGCAATGAAAAATTCATGTGTGGCAGGAAGCAACAGTGGAGAAATACTGTCTCAGCACACACACACACACACACACACACACACACACACACAGGCGCATGGACACACACATACACACACTTCTTCATTTCTATATCAGCAGCACTGACTTCACTTTAACTCAAACACGTACATCAAGGGCAGCTCATCCATCTAAGCAATTAAAGGAATGCTTCACTTGAAATTCAGATTCATGCAGTTTTACACTCAAAATTATTTTTGCTTTCTTAGTTTACAAATGGAGCTTTGAAGTCAACAGTTACCTAAACAGTCCAGTTGTCTATGTACAAAGGTGGTGGTGTGGCTGAAGGGAAGGCAAAGCATTTGTTTTGGTTTGAGATGCTGGTACTCTAGTGTCACCTAGGATCATATAAAGAAACATTAATATTACATCACCAAAACATCTCTCAAACCACTCAAACAGTATCCAGATTAATTACGGTCTCAAAATTAAGGACTTAAATAGTGTCCCTCATCAGGAAGTGCTGATCTAGAATCAGTTTTAGTGACGATGATTCACAGGAAACTGATCTAAGATAAGTGTTCTACCAGCACTGTTGCTGTCTGAAGTGTCTGCTTGCAGTAAGTCATACTGTCAAGTAGTTTCTGAGACCTTAATTAAGATCTGGATGCCATTTGAGTTTTTTGAGAGATGCTCTGGTGATGTATTTTTAAAGAAACAGCTGGACTATTTAGGTGACTACTGGGTTCTATCCAGCAAAGATTAAACATTGTCACACCATCAACATTGCAAGAACATAGACAGTGTTGTCATAATACTGTCAGAATGTAATATGTTTGCTTGGCAGTGTTTGTTAGGGCTCTCTGGTTTCCTTCCACAGTCCAAAAACATGCTGCTCAGGTGAATTGGGTATTTGTGATGCCTCATCTCTGGCCCCGCCTCTGTCACATGCTCTTTGTTTATGTTTGACATGTGAAATCTCTGTTCACATGCTCCATATTTTGGTTATGTTCCCCATGTGCTTTTGTTTACATTTTCCATGTGTCCCCACCCCCAGCCACATCATGTCATGTCGCAATGTTAGCACCTGTGTTTTGTCCGCTCACAAGCCTGGCCCTTCATCATGTGTTAATAAGTGTTTACCATATAGCTCCCTTGTGTTTCACAGCCCTTTGGAATATGGAATCTTACTGTGTCCTCACTCTTCCTCAGCCATGATTCTGACTGCACACTAAAGTTTGTGTGTGTGTGTGTACCTAGCGATGGATTGGCGCCCTGTCCTGGGCTTGGCTAGGATAGTCTGTAATGCCCTGCCCTACACCCAATGAAGGGGTAAGGGACTAACTGCAACCCTGATAAGGATTAAGCAGGTGGGATAATGGAAGGATGGATGTTTGTTAGCAAACACAGCTCCAGTTCTCATTAACATTTGGAATCCACTTTGGCTTATCTGAGGTAAATGAAAAAAATATGTACAGTATACAGTGAGGAAAATAAGTATTTGAACACCCTGCGAATTTGCAAGTTCTCCCACTTAGAAATCATGGTGGGGTCTGAAATTTTCATCTTAGGTGCATGTCCACTGTGAGAGACATAATCTAAAAGAAAAAATACAGAAATCACAATGTATGATTTTTTAATAATTTATTTGTGTGTTACTGATGCAAATAAGTATTTGAACACCTGCCAATCAGCAAACATAATGGCCCTCAAAGACCTGTTAGTCCGCCTCTAAAAAGTCCACCTCCACTCCACTTATTATGCTAAATTAGAAGCACCTGTTTGAGGTCGATAGCTGCATAAAGACACCTGCCCACCCCACACAAACAGTAAGACTCCCAACTACTAACATGGCTAAGACCAAAGAGCTGTCTCACCAGAGACACCAGACACCAGAGACAAGATTGTAAACCTTCTCAAGGCTGGAAAGGGCTATGGGGCAATTGCCAAGCAGCTTAGTGAAAAAAGATCAACTGTTGGAGCAATTATTAGAAAATGGAAGAAGCTAAACATGACTGTCAGTCTCCCTCTGACTGGGGCTCCATGCAAGATCTCACCTCGTGGTGCATCAGTGATCCTTAGAAAGGTGAGGAATCAGCCCAGAACTACACAGGAGGAACTGGTCAATGACCTGAAGAGAGCTTCCAAGGTTACTGTGGCTAATACAACAAGACGTCATGGTTTAAAGTCATGCATGACAAGGAAGGTTCCCCTGCTTAAATCAGCACACGTCCAGGCCCGTCTTAAGTTTGCCCATGACCATTTGGATGTTTCAGAGGAGTCATGTGAGAAAGTGCTGTGGTCAAATGAGACCAAAATAGAACTTTTTGGTCTTAATTCCACTTGCTGTGTTTGGAGGACAAAGAATAATGAGTACCATCCCAAAAATACCATCTCTACTGTGAAGCATGGGGGTGGAAGCATCATGTTTTGGGAGTGTTTTTCTGCACATGGGACAGGACGACTGCACTATATTAAGGAGAGGATGACCGGGGCCATGTATTGTGAGATTTTGGGGAACAACCTCCTTCCCTCAGTTAGAGCATTGAAGATGGGTCGTGGCTGGGTCTTCCAAAATGACAATGACCCAAAGCACACAGCCAGGATAACCAAGGAGTGGCTCCGTAAGAAGCATATCAAGGTTCTAGAGTGGCCTAGCCAGTCTCCAGACCTAAACCCTATAGATAATCTTTGGAGGGAGCTCAAACTCCATGTTTCTCAGTGACAGCCCAGAATCCTGGCTGATCTGGAGAAGATCTGTGTGGAGGAATGGGCCACAATCCTTGCTGCAGTGTGTGCAAACCTGGTGAAAAACTACAGGAAACGTTTGACCTCTGTAAAGGCTACTGTACCAAATATTAACATTGATTTTCACAGGTGTTCAAATACTTATTTGCAGCAGTAACACACAAATAAATAATTAAAAAATCATACATTGTGATTTCCGGATTTTTTCTTTTAGATTATGTCTCACACAGTGGACATGCACCTATGATGAACATTTCAGACCCCTCCATGTTTTCTAAGTGGGAGAACTTGCAAATTCGCAGGGTGTTCAAATACTTATTTTCCGCACTGTATATGATTTTTGAGAGAAACATTATTTTAAGCAAAAAAAATATAAACAGATTACGCTTCTCTGCAAACATGCCAATGTATTTGCTGAATGCAGCATACTGTTCTGATTGGCTGCCCTTTATTGTGCCTCTTAAAAATGCAGTCCAGGCTGCAACACTCCTTATAACATCTAAGTGAATGGGTGGAGCTAAACTGCTGCACACTAGTTATATCAATGGCTTGGTTTTTGTAACATCACAAGAACAAAATCTTCAGAACGGCAGTTTATTTTTCATATATGTTAGGTATGGATCAGGGAGTGCATGGCAGGTTTTAAATTGTGAACAGTGTTTATAATAATCATCAAGCTCCTTTATTTTAAAAAGCGACTTCAGTTTTTAATTATATGGGCCCCTGTCTGGATTTTTAAAACTACAGTACATTTAGAGCATTAATTCGTGAGGCTTTTTTACATTATATATTGAACGTTTTGAGTCTTTGGTCTGCAGTGCATCAAATTTCCAGTGAGTTTTAAGGGCTGTATGCATGTTTAAATTGGGACTGAGCTAAGTTGTATATGCATTATTTTATTCTGTGCTTATTTTGATATTAAATAATATGATATATTTGCTGTGCTAAATAAAAATCTGTCATTACTGTAGAGAGGTTGAGGCTTCAAAGTCACACAAAAGACTTGCTTTTGAATTTCTCACTTTTAAGGCATTAATCCAGCATTAGAACTGTGGTGGCAGCAGCTTTTTGTACACAATTATTCATAAGTTTAGGGTGACCCAATGTCACTTCAGCGTGGTGCTGCTGAATGGAAGGAAAGTAATTAGGAACATAGTCAAATTTCTCTTTCTACTTTTAAACATGTTAGGCCACCCACTTTCTGTTAAACCAGCAGGAATTTTGAGAGAAATTGACCTTACCTTGACACCTTGCCTCATTCTTTCAGCTGTCTCTTAACAAAATTTTACCCATTTTACTGCCAGACTCTTCAAAAAAAAACAGGCCAAAAACAACCACTAAACAACAAATGTGCCTGTTTACTACAGAACAATCTTCATTTACCAACCTGGGATGAGAATTCATTTAAACATGGAATAATTCTAAGTATTAATAAAAGCTATTTGCATTAGTTTTTTTTTACCGTCCATCCATCATCTTCCACTTATCTGTATCTGGATCGCAGGTGTTTTAACCCAAGCAAAGAAGACCAGACGTCTCTCTCTCCAGCCAGCTCTTCAAGCTCATGTGCGAGGATTCCTAGGCCAGCTTTCCCGGAGTCTCCTCCCAGCTTGGCATGCCCAGAACACCTCACCCGTGAGACATCCAGGAAGCATCCTCAACTGGCTCCTCTCAACATGGATGAGCAGCGGCTCTACTCGAATGTTCAAACTCCTCACCCTATCTCTAATGGAGAGCCTGGATGCCCTGCAGAGAAAATTTATTTCAGCCGCTTGTATCAGAGATCTCATTCTTTCTGTCACTACCCAAAGCTCTTGACCATAGGTGAGGGTTGGAACATATTTTTACCTATAGGGCAAACCATGATAATGTAATTTATGGGAACAAAAGAAAGATAAAGTAATAGTTTGGTAAAAAATCTTCTTCTTTAGTCTTTTTTAGTCAATCAACCAAGAAGTCTCAACTTTCCTTATATAGTGTCATGCTGTAGCTATGAGGCTAATGTAGCTAACAACAGTGCCAGCGCTTGACATTCAGGCTCAAATTTTGTATGTCAACACAACCCCTTTCCCCCCACCCCCCAGCCCTGGAGAGCAAAGTCCACATACTACAAAATTCTTGATTGGGGTGGGGGTTTGGTCCCTTTGACACTTGGGTTCCCCACACACAGTGCGTGTTCCATGTGTGCTGAGCTCAGGCCCTGGCTAACAAATAATGGAACCTGATACACCTCCATTTAAAATGGTGTTGTGTGACTAAATCATCACATACTTGCCTCACTGTAATAGATTATTTCTGATTTCTGACACTGTATCACAAACTTTTGTCTATAAAAATTGGACCAGTAGCTAAAAACAGTAGCAGTTGTTTTAAAGCTTGAATTTGATCTGAAACCTGTGCACTTCCCTGCCTCTCTCCTATTTGCATTTGAGCCCATGCTGGTGGATTATGCCACTCAGAATGACCTAAAATGTGTCCGCAATCATGGGAGATGCTCTCCTCTCCCTTCCAGCTTGATACAAAATTAAGTCTATGTGAAATTACTAAACAATACAGTTTAACTAAAGGCACCATGCTAACTCTTGCTTACTTTCTACCTATGCCAGAGTCATCCAATGTAAAACTATAGAAACACAAATCAGACACCAATCATACATTGGTTAATTTGTTACATTTGCAGAAAGGGGAAAACTGTGCAAGCTTCAGTGGCATCACTAGAATAGAAAGCCAGGTGGCGCATTATAAATACTGTGGGCAGCATCCCACTCGCCAGTGAAACTACACACAAACCTACTTGCTCAGTTAATTCAACCACAAATGCACCTCATCAATGAAATTCCAAAATGCATAATCCAGTGTTGTCCCAAATTTGGCATCCCCGCCGTGAGATGCATCCTGTCTGGAGACTTACTTAGTTGTATTCCGTTACCTTTATTTTGGTGACCCAAAAAACTTAAATACAATTTCAGACAATAATAAAGGAAATAAAGCTTTTACTGAGGCAAGATGACTGTCTGTGTGTTATCTAACTGTTAACTTTGATTAAATTGTCGACGTGATTCATTATACTGCCTCATCAGCAGTGACTAACAGTTACTGTTTTTGAGTAGCAAGCTGCGTAGCAACGCTGATGCCGTAAACGATATTCACATAATGAATGAATTGAATGTTACACTTATATAGCACCTTTCAAGATACCCAAGGACGCTTTACAATCAACACACTCCATTTCCACACACCGGTGAGAAGCGTCAGCCAGTCGCGCACAGCATACTCTCAACCGGAAGCGACCGTCCAGATGGAGGACTGCATCGAGCACTAGGGGGATCACCCAGGGCAGAGTGCCAACCATATCTGGGCATACATACATTCATACACATTCATATGCACCAGGGTAATTTTTTTTTAGAGTATCCAATTCACCTGATCTCCATGTTTTTGGACTGTGGGAGGAAACCCACGCAGACATGGAGAGAACATTGAAACTCTGCTCAGATGTGGACTCGAACCCAAGTCCTCAGCGCTGAGAGGCGAAAGTTCTAACCACTAAGCCACCGTGCCGCCCGCCATAAGCTGGCATATGCAAATCTTTAATTTTTTATTGGCTGCTCCAGGCATGGGGTTCAAAGCTCATTATTGAAAGCGTGTTGCACATGCGCACAGTGTTTTCTACTGCTTACTCGCTTAAATGGATGCTAACGGGCTGTCCCCATACATACTAACTAAATGAAGACTGCTGAAAGTACTGATCTTATGCAACATGTGAGGAATATTTTAACTATATTGGGAACTACTGCCATTTTCATAAGTCAAATACAGAACAATCTTAGAAAATAATATTTAAATAAAATACATTTAAACAAAATTATTGATTATGTCACACACTGCTCAACACAGCGACTAGCCAAACTAGCCAATCATAAGGGAAATTAATACATTTTAGTTGAATTTGTGGTCCTGATGAATCACACAATATAGAAATTAACCCATAACAATGTCTACAACCTATTTTAGAACTGAATCAGATAATATATGGAGAAAAAGTTCAATCAAATGTTTATTTTACCAGCAATTTTAGTAGTTTTAATAAAACAAAAGACTAAATCTGTAATCTATAAACTATAATCTAAATTTGCATTTCAGAAATAGGGTTAAATGACAAGCAGATCAACAACAACAGTAATATAAGAAAAAGAAGTAAAAGAATAAAAAGTCACAATAACAGCATCAGATGCATTAGGAGTTTTTGATCCAGCACGTTGTCAATGCCAGCAGAGCCAGCATCATTATTTGAGCGTGGCATCCAGCATTGCCATGGAAACATCTGAGTCTGAAACACTAGTGCATTAGTGAGGAACAGTGCTGCTGATTTCTATTACTGCAGACATGTATAGGTGAAACCTGCCAATAGAGAATAAATGAACAAATAAAGAAATTAATGAGGTGAAAATGTGGTCACTTATCATAAGAGTATTTTCATAAATGTAATTTTATTAGGAAGAAGGAAAGGAAAAATACATTATTAATATACACTACCACTCAACCATTTGGGGTAAATCAAATATTTAACATGATCACATCCACCTTTTAGTTCAGTTTAGTTCATATTACAAGTTACTGGCAATGAGCTCATAGACTTTGTTACAACTGATTATTCTCTACCAGAATTTTAGCCCGTGTTTTGTGCAAGGCATGATGGGATGTAGGAATATGGTGGATATGTGTTAGTGTTAGTGAAGCAGTAAGTTGGCATTAGTGTAACTGCACTCTGGAATTTCACTAATGCAGAACAAATGTATCTTTTCTCTTCTGTCATCATAGACATACAGAATAGACATGCTGTATACTGGCCTAGTGATTATTTAGTGCTTACTGAGGTTGTTTATTAACTAATTTCTCCTGTTCTAGTGATTAATAGTGTTTATTGAGGTTGTTTATGGACTAATGTCTCCTATTTTAATCATTAATATTGTTTATTGAGGTTGTTAATAGACTAATATCTCATATTCTAGGGATTAATAGTGTGTATTGAGGTTGTTTATGGACTAATACTCCTATTCTAGTGATTAATAGTGTTTATTGAGGTTGTTGATCATTATCATTTGTTAATCGTTTTCTAGTCATTCATCCCTGGTGACCACAGAGCTCTCTGGTTCATTTTCAGTCTAGCAGTGACCCTGATGGTGAACTACCATGCAAATAATATCTGGACAACAGTTCTAGTAAAATGTATAACTTTTAGTAAGAAATACTAATAAATAAAAAGAAACAAGAAAAAAATACAATAACAGACCACACAAACTGATCGTGTTAAAAAAATCCTGGTAAGAAAAATGTATGACTAGAACTAGCTAGTTTTGTTTTATTTCTTTAGCTTCTGGGTTCTGTGCAGAGAAAACAGGTTATTTTCCTGCACTGTCTAGATTTCTATCATTAAATAAATAGAATAAAATGCTTTTTTGCACCAGGGGAAATTTATTTCCTGAGAATGTACAGAGGCATTAGGATCTAGATGGCTAAAGCTAGCACAGTTTCTCTACTGAGAGAGCAGAAAGGGTAGTGTAATTCTGATATGTTTAATCCAAGGCTTCGAGATCATGGGGGAGTTATGCAATCAGAAATTAATCACTTGTCAATCAAACAGAAGCAGAAGATGGAGCTGAGAGGGTGCTAAGCCCTTGTAAGGTTCGAAGCAACACTTGTTATGTTTATCTTTTAATTAAGCCTGCACAGATAGTGTAGCATAGCATGAATGGCACAGTCTGAGTCACTGGTGTAACACTGTGCTGAGTGTGAGGTAGAAGGTGTAATCATTAGTACTAATAATGAATGTGTTAATGGGTTAATAAGTGTTAACTGATACACAGTCTCGAAAGAAAGCCTTTGAACTTCTTGTGGAAATTTCTTAAATAGCTGAATGGAACTGCTGCACTATTTAAGGTAGAATGGAAAATTTCTTAGACAAATAAATGTAACTGCTGTACCATTTAAGGTGGAATGGGAGATTTCTTTGATGGATGCATGTAATTGCTGCACTTTTTAATTTGGAAGAAGAAATTTCTTATATGAATGTAACTGCTGCACAATATAAGGTGGAATTGGGTTTTTTTAGACAAATTAATGTAGCTGCTTCACTATTTAAGGTGGAATGGAAAATTTCTTAATTGCTGCACCATTTAAGGAAGTGATGAATTAATGTAACTGGTGCACCATTTAAGATGGATTGCAAACAAAAATCAAACTCAAACACAATGTGGAGTAGATTCTCAGTGTTCAGCAGAGCTACTCAAAAGGTGGGTGGAGTTAATTCTAATGAATTCAAGTTAAATTCTGAACAACTAGTTGAATTCATATTTTCAGATCTAGACTAGCCACAGAAAACTGATTGTTTTATTTTACAGCTTATGGGTTGGATGGCACTCTAGATTCACAAATGTAGTTGTAAAAATACAGAATCCGAGCTTTTCACAATATGCCCCCTTCAATATCTCTAACTTCAGAAGAGGTGCCTCCCTTTGTACATTGCTACATAGTAAAAAGTGACATAGTTAACATCACAACCTCATTATTAAGTAACATCACCATGTGGTATAAATCTCTCTCTCGGTCTCTCTGTTTCTCTCTCTTTCTCAGTCTCTCTCTTTCTCAGTCGTTCTCTCTGTTTCTCACTCACTCTCTTTCAGTCTCTCTGTTTCTCTCTCTCAGTCTCCATCTTTCAGTCTCTCTCTCTCTCTCTCTCTCTCTCTCTCTCTCTCTCACACACACACACACACACACACACACACACACACACACACACATACACAGACTGTTGCAGTGTCTCTGTTTTTTCAGTTTTGAACAGCTTTTCCTGTCAAGACAATGGCCTGTAAACACACACACACATACACACACACACACACACAAGGCCACTTTCAAACACACCTTTCTTGGTTTAGAACTGTTAGTCTATAATGGCAAGTGAGTTAGAGAGAGGGGGAGAATGTAACAATTTAGAGTTTAAACAATAGAGTTTAAAAAAATACATTTTATTAGAAAAAAAAACAAAGAAAATCAAAATTCTTAAACAGTAACAGTAAACAAAACTGTGCTGTGTAAATAACCTCAGCATATCACCACCATAGATCTGCAATTTTAGTCAAATTAATTAAGAATAACTTGCATTTAAAAAATCACATCACTGCTTGCCCTGCTACTGTCTGTTCCACTTGTAACCACCATCTCAAACATAAGCTGTATCGCTTTGCATTGTGGGATTGCCTTGACAACTGAAGAAGCATTCAATGCTCTCTTGATATTCAGTCAAAATAAGGTATCTCGGTAGGCAGCATTTTGAGGTATTTAAGAATTGAGACAGTCTTGTTCTCGGGGGCTCACTATTGAGACACCCTACATATCCAATAATCAAAGCTCATTTATGACATCTGCTCACTCAAAGTGGTAACATCCTTTTACACCAATCTGCCACAAAATTAAAACCATGGATAAGTGAAGTGAATAACATTGATTATTTCATTCCAAAGGCACCTGTCAAGGCATTTGATATTATTAGGAAGCAAGTGAACCATCAGTTCTTGAAGTTGATGTATTGAAAGCAAGAAAAATGAGCAACAGTGAACTGGCTTTGAGTGAATTTGACAAGAGTGTGATGGCTAGATGATGTGATGGGTCAGATCATCTCCAAAATGCTGGCTCTTGTCATGTGTTTCCAGCATGCAGTGGTGAGTACCTGCCAAAAGTGGTCCAAAGCAGGAAAAGCAGTAAGCCTATAGCTGGATGATGGGTGCCCAATTGTCACTGATGCACGTGGGGGGTGAAAGCTAGCCATAGACTGCTCATGATGTCCCCTGTCCACTGCTGAACAACAGAACTGCACCACTGAGCATTAGAGAGAAGGTTGTCTGGTCTGATTAATCACATTTTCTTCTTCATCACGTTGATAACCCAGTGCATGTGGGTTGCTTATGTCACCAGGATGCACTATGGGAAGAAGGCAAGCTGAGGGAGTGCGTTGCTGTGGTCAGTGTTCTGCTGGGAAATCTTGGGTCCTGGTATTCATGTGGATGTTACTTTGACATGTACCAATAACCTAAACATAAAGACCAAGTACCTCCCTTAACCCTCTGGAGTCGTGCTCCCGACGGCGGGATATTAACAAAATTCCGCAAATACACTTATATAACTCTGTGAGATTTTATTCTAGAAACAAAACTAAACATACCTCAAAACCCTTAAAGCAGGGGTGTCAAACTCCAGTCCTAGAGGGCCGGATTCCTGCAGAGTTTGGTGATTTCTCTGGTCTGACCCTACAATTAAACCTGTTCATTACCTGCTGAGCTGAAACAGGTGTGTTTGATCAAGAAGATCACAAAACTCTGCAGGAATCCGGCCCTCCAGGACTGGAGTTTGACACCCATGCCTTAAAGGGTCTACTTTTCAAATATATGTAGCTTGCATTGAAATATATTTTAGAGATTTTGTGAGAGGAAACGTTTGTGAGAGCGAGTCAGACAGCTGCACATTTTTTCCCACCAAATGACGCAATCTGTCATTCATATGATGATTACATGGTAATTCTGGACATTTCATTGTTGGATTACTGGCCATGGAATGTGTGAAAACAAAGAGAGCTGTAACTTAACCAAGAGCTCTGACCTCACTCCTATCTCATAAATATTAAATCTAGGAACCACTGAATGAGTGAAACACGTCAACTCACATTTGTTCAGCTTTAGAAATAAAACCACATACAAACCGGATTCCAAAAAAGTTGGGACGCTATACAAATTGTGAATAAAAACTGAATGCAATGATGTGGAGATGGCAAATGTCAATATTT
>BRDA01015463.1:0-20522 GCA_036984385.1 Crenuchus spilurus | reverse complement strand
GGTGTCCCTCACTGGGTTCAAGAAACTCCTAAAATCCGAGCTCTTCAAAGAGCACCTGCTCTAGTGATCCCAAATACTCCCCATGAGTACTGATTATGCATTCGATATCCAAATGTTAATTCTAGTATACTAGTACTAGTAAAAACTAGTACAACTCTAGTATTTTTTCGCATCTGTACTTTCCCACTATTGTAAGTCGCTTTGGATAAAAGCGTCCGCTAAATGCAATGTAATGTAATGTAATGTAATCATGAGGTCTTGACAGTGTAAATACTTGACAGAAAGAAAATTTTGTGCAGATTTTGACTTTTAAAGGCTATGGTCTTAAACTTTTGATCAGCTGAAAAATTATGTTTTAGTGAAAATGCAGTTTTCAAAAAATTGGCTGCTTAACTTTTTGTCTCTTGCACCGATTTCTTCTTTTAGCATTGTGAAGCTCTACTTATAACCTTCTTAAGATCCAATAGTGCAAAATGCAATTTCTTGCAATTTTTTACTGGTCTTAAGATTTTGATCAGGAGTGTGTATACTTATTGTCCAGAAAATTTCCAGTCACATATTTACATCAGTGAAGTTACAAGTGAGGCTATGAGTGAATTAAGAGTTATAAATTATAGGTTGTAAGTGGTCTACTGGGAGCAGTGTTGGTTGTAAAGTCTGACCACAGCAGGAAGGAAGGACCTGCAATAACGTTCCTTCAGACACTTTGGATGAAGCAGCTGGTCACTGAAGGAGCTGCCCAGACTCATGCATAGGGAGAAAACATTCTCCTTCATGGATGAACATTGTCCTTTCTCCCACCACATAGGGAACATCCCATGACAGAGTGGGCCCTCTCAAAATCAGTTTGTCTAATCTCCTCCTATCTGTGGTGTAGATGCCACTGCCCCAGCAGACCACTCCATTAAAAATGACTGATGCCCCTAATGTATCATAAAAGGTCTTCAGGAGTGGTCCTTGGACTCTGAATGACCTCAGCCTTCTGAGCAAGCAGAGTCTGCTCTGACCCTTTCTGTAAACAATTACATTCCCTTTCTGTAACAACTGTATTTTATTGTGTTATTTTTCTTAATTTTTTATGTCACATCATAGGAGCATAGGTGTCACGGTAATTATTTGTTATAGGTATGTGTACCCCTCACATTTTAAAAATATTCATTTGGACCCACCCACATTTACCATAAAATATTAGTTCACCCAGTGAGAGAGAATCCTTTCCACTTGACTGGCAGTAGAATACTTCTACCACTAAAAGTCCACTCCGGGTTTTCCTAGTTACTTACAACACTGCTTGCAGCATAAACAATGAAGTGATTTGTCAGTTCAGCTGCTCAGAACTGGAGGAGGTGACATCAGTCCCAATGACGTATCACAATGTCCTGCTTTGGCTAAAACCTTATTCTTTTTTAACACTGCCTCAAAATGAGTCATAGGCCATGTTAAATTACTGCTCAACTGAACAATGAAACAAATAGCAAGCTACTTTACTTACTTTTATTAACATAAGGCTAGTATAGATTGGTATTCTTGGATGATGATGAATTGTTTGCAATATTTGATTCCTCCCCAACTGCAATGGACATTAGGAGATTATTTACAAAGAAGCAGAAAGTAAGGGTGCTTTCACACCTACGTTGTTTGGTCCGGACTTTCTGACTTTTCAGTTTGGTCTAAACTAAAATGCAGTGGCTTGCAAAAGTATTCATACCCCTTGAACTTTTTCAGATTTTGTCACCTTACAACCACAAACTTAAATGTATTTTATTGAGATTTTAAGTGACAGACCAACACAAAGTAGCACATAAATGTGAAGTGAAATGAAAATGATACATGGTTTTCCAAACTTTAATCAAATAAAAATCTTAAAAGGGTGAAGTGCAGAAGTATTCAGCCCCCCTATATCAATATTTTGTAGAGCCACCTTTTGCTGCAATTAGAGCTGCAAGTCTTTTGGGGTATGTCTCTACCAGCTTTGCACATCTAGAGACTGAGATTTTTGCCCATTCTTCTTTGCAAAATAGCGCAAGCTCAGCCAGATTGGATGGAGAGCATCTGTGAACAGCAATTTTCCTGTCTTGCCACAGATGCTCAATGGCATTTAGGTCATGATTTTGACTGGGCCATTCCAACACATGAATATTACTTGATAGAAACCATTCCACTGTAGCTCTGGCTGTATGTTTAGGGTCATTGTCTTATTGGAAGATGAATCTCCTTCCCAGTCTCAAGTCTTTTGCAGCCTCCATCAGGTTTTCTTCCAGGATTGCCCTGAATTTAGCTCCATCCATCTTCCCATCAACTCTGACCAGCTTCCCTGTCCCTTTTGAAGAAAAGCATCCCCACAGCATGATGCTGCCACCACCATGTTTCACAGTGGGGATGGTGTGTTCAAGGTGATGAGCAGTGTTACTCTGCCGCTACAGATAGCGCTTTGCATTTAGGCCAAAAAGTTCAACTTTGGTCTCATCTGACCAGAGCACCTTCTTACACATGTTTGGTGTGTGCAAACGGCACTTCTTATGTCTTTTTTTCAACAATGGTTTTCTTCTTGCCACTCTTCCATAAAGGTGAGATTTGTGGAGTTCATGACTTATAGCTATAGATTATCACACCTGAGCTGTGGATTTCTGCAGTTTAGGTGGACGGCCATAACTTGGTAGGTTTGCAGTTGTAGAATACTTTTTCTATTTCTGGATGATGGATTGAACAGTGTTCCTTGGGATGCTCAAAGGATATGTTTTTATAACCTAACCCTGCTTTAAACTTCTCCACAACTTTATCTCTGACCTGTCAGGTTAGTTCCTTGGTCTTCATGATGCTGTTTGTTCACTAGTGCTGCTTCATCATTATACTCCATCCTGTAGCCTTCGCTCCTCTGATGCAAACCTTCTGTCCATTAACACTAGGACCAAGCATCGCACCTGGGGTGATAGAACTTTTTCTGTTGCTGCACCATCACTTTGGAACTCTCTCCCTAAACAAATACTGTATGTGACTGTCCTGATCTGCCAACTTTCAAGTCACCCCTCAAAACTCATCTGTTTAAAATAGCTTTAAACTTGTAATTAGTATTTTTATTGCCTAGTGCCACATTTGAACGTTCTGTTTTTTTCGTGGCACTAGAAATTGCATTATGGTTTTTGTTTGTTTTATATGTTTTTGATGTTTTCTAACAAACCACTGAGGCCTTCACAGAAAAGGTGTATTTATACTGAGACTAAATTACACACAGCTGGATTCTATTAACTAATTAAAAGATTTCTGAAGGCAATTGATTGCACTGGATTTTGTTTAGGGGTATCAGAGTACAGGGGGTTGAATAGTTTTGCACGTCACACTTTAAAGATTTTTATTTGATTAAAATTTTTGAAAACCACGTATCATTTTCATTCCACTTCACAATTACGTGCTACTTTGTGTTGGTCTATCACTTAAAATCTCAATAAAGTACATTTAAGTTTGTGGTTGTATGGTGATAAAATGTAAAAAAGTTCAAGGGGTATGAATACTTTTGCAAACCACTGTAACAGGTGTGAAAGGGGCCACGAACTACAGTCTAATCAAAGGAGCAAAATTTGGTTCGACCAAAAGAGGTGGTCTCAGTCCAGATCTACTGAACCATGGTCCGGTTCATGTGCAGTATGAAAACACTTTTCTAGAAGGTTTGGACTTTTGGATGAAATACAGGAACTTGAGGCAGGCGTTAACAACATTCAAGAACAATAGCAGAAGAAAAATAACTGGAACAGCAGCAAAATTGAGCCATGGTAGCGCATGGAGTGAGGAGGAGACAAAATGTTTAATATCATTTTGGTCTGATGAATGTGTGAAAAGTCAGCTTGAAAAATGCAAACATGCAGCTTATTTTCTGAGAGTATGAGAGAGAAAAGATATGACAGGATGACAGAGCAACCTAAACTAAACTAAAAGAAATTGTATAAGCAGTATATAAAAGTATATAAAAGCAGTATAAAAAGTGTCAGATGCACGTCCTACAAACCAATCAGTGTCGAGTTTAGGAAGATGGATAGTGCAGTTAGCTGACTAGTCAATGTTAAGTGATATATCAGCTAGCTTAACATTAGCTATCACTTCTCCCAAATTCAGTGATGGCATAAAATCTATCATTGAGCTGTTTTCGACACTTAAATCATATTGTAATGTCAAGAATGAGGCCAACTCCAATCTGACTTATTTCAGGTGGCAATAGAAAAAACAATGCTTAATCCATTTCTCTTGACACAGGAGCCTGATACTGAGAGTGAGTCTGAGGCAGTGAGTAAGAGGCAGTGATTCAGAGGCAGGTCAGAATGTAGGGACAGTGGAGAGAGCTGTGTTGCTGAGGTGAGTGATGAGGTTAGTGGGCAGTTGTGAATGAAATCTAAAATGTAAACTCAAATCCATATTTTTTGAGTAGATTCTACTCAGTTGTTTGATCTTTATGAAAGATATTACTGAGTTAAAGGTATAATCTACAGCATGCTTAAACTGAACTTTATTTTATTTTGGCCAGTATAAAACTAATGGGCTTACTTCATTTTAACTTTCATTTCTAGGAGTATAATTGGGAAAACTGTGTATGAGGAAGGAATAGTGGAACGGAAAACAATGGGGGAAGGGAGATGAATATTATTCCAAGTGGATTGTGAAAGGGGGATAAAAGTTATGAAGTGGTAGAAATTGTGGTGGTACCATGGTAGGAAGGAATCTGTAAACCTATTTTGTTTTACTAATTACATGCAGGTTGACAAAACTGATAAAAAAGTTATTTGTGTCACCATTGCTTGGCACAGTGTAATTTTGTGTTAAGAAAGCTGCATGATGCAATGTAATTTTTTTGTTATGAGTATCCTATCACTAAATCAGAAAAAGTGCCCCAATAAATTCAATGTTGGTGGTTATCTAAATTGCACCTTTTCGTTAGGTAAAGTTATTAATAATTGTATTTTTAAACATACAGTTGGCACAATGGGTGCAGGCCAGGCATTACACTATCCAACTAAGCCCAGGACAGGGTGCCAATCCACCGCTGGGTATACACACACACACACACACACACACACACACACACACACACACACACACACACACACACACACAATTTAGTGTACCCAGTCCACCTGACCTCCATGTTTTTGGACTGTGGGAGGAAACTGAACATAGAAACTCAGTTGGGGACTTGAACCCAAGACCTCAGTGCTGAGAGGTGAACATGCTAACCACTAGGCCACCATGCTCGCCCCTGTTGTTTTACAAATAAAACTAAATCAAGAATAAATAAAACAAAAGTAAAATGGACCCCTAAATTCATTGTTTGTGATAAATTGTCAAATTAATTTTATTATCTTAGCCATAGCAGTGAGATTAAAAACAAGATGATGCATATTTGGACTAGTTGAAGGAGGTATACGTCTCTAAAATAGTTACTGAATCAAGTGTTTACTTATGTAAAAGTAGATGTTTAAAAGCCTGTTAAAATGCCACAGAATACAGGAAATGACATCTACTTGCCACTGTATCCCCCCAACATTACAAATGCTTCTGATGCATAGATTCATAATGCATTTTAGTGGAAAATGTTGAAAGAACAATACAAAAGTTAGTAAATTTCTGAAATTTTAGATTTCACGCACTATACATATATATTTCTTATTAAAATAGTGCTTTACATTTTTTTAACTAAACTACCCACATGCCTTTCAACTTGAATTCACTATTGAAAGAGCAATGGAGATCTAGAGTTTAGAATTGATATGTTTGTGAAAACAAAGCCTACATTTCTTAAGTGTTAAGACTCTCGTACCCACTATTCATTTCATGCCCATTCTAGGTTTCCATGCTGGTTGATGCCATCTGTTTCTTTATTCCATTTACTACTTGGTCACATGTTCACTGCCTGTCTGCTGCATTCTCAACAATGAATTTGTTGATCTACCTGTGTCTGCTCCAGTTATTACATAAAGCCATTATCATCACTGAGGATTATGTCTGGCTTTGGCCTCCTCTGTGACACCACTGCAGGGGGAAATATGTTCTTTTTTCAGAAACCTCTAGAAACCTTTTAAAATGAGCCGTCAACCTTTTAAAATTTATGGCACAAGAAAGAAGATTGTTTAGGCCAGAAAACAAACTAAATCTAAAGAATCAATGTTTGGCAGCATATACAGAAGATCCCAATGTTACTATTACTGAATGCAGGACTGCACAACACAGACAAAATACCAGCACTGTAATTAACACTGCTAATATAAACTCCCTGGACTAAAAAAAATTGTTACTTTGTGTGTTTAAAGTGGTAGCAACATCAGGCTCCTGCAGATGGCATTGCAAAAGGATGCTGGGGCTATAAATACCTGCTGGCGTGCAACGGGATTCATAAACTCGTAACGACTCCTTAGATTCGTAAAGAGGTGGTACAGTTCTGTGAATGTTTTGTTCGATATGTGGAAAATGGGTCATAAAACATGTTAATGACTAGCAAAAAGGAGTGATGTCATTTGGGAATCAAAGGCCATAGTGTGAAGGAAGTAGCTAGAATTACTTCTACTAGTCAATGCAGATCCTTCACAACCAATTTCTGAAATAAATCTATCCACAGAGAACTCCCTGGATACAGTGGGTGAAACACAAAAATTGTACTGTTGATGACTGGAAATGTTTTATCTGGTCAGATGACTCTGCCTGAATGTGAATGATCCTAGGTGTCATGTTTAATGTAGAGCTCAGGAAGTCTTCAATGAGGATTGTGTGCAAGGTGTGTTTCAAATTTGGAGGAGGACCTGTAATGTTCTAGGAGTGTTTTCATTAGATGGCACCTGTATACATGGCTTGCTGTCTGGCTATTCTTGTCTGGTTTGTGTTTTTATTGTTTGTAACAGACTCTATTCTCTGTTCTAGTTTTTGAGTGCCAGTCCCTAATGTATATTCGAGAAGTCATGAAAACCACGGTGGAGGAAAACTGTAAGTGGAGTTATAATTGAAGTTCTCAGCATCCAATCATTCCTAGAGGGTATACTGATCATTTTACGGTGGGAGCCAAGCAGTTTCGTCTAGAAGAAGTGATCCAGGCGGCATAGATGGTAGATGAGCAGGGCTGCTAGTGAGATTGAAAATTCAAATGTTCAGGGAGCCAGAGAGTACAACCACATAAGGTGTTTTTGGAGGTTTCAACGATACGTTACTCTGCAACTTTTGGTACCTTCTTAAACCTGCGTATAAAAGACTGAAAACTCTTGTGGGTCCAAAGCAGGAAAGTCAGGTTCCAGGTGTGCTCGCACCTCACCATGGGATGGGGTTCATTTACAAAACCTCTGCCCGCTATGCTGGGTATCATGGTCATGAGCCCCTCAGACCCCCACCAGGATAGCTATCATTAATGCAAGATCATTGATGAACACATCTTTTATACTATATGATGTTTTTACTTCACATAATCTGGATCTACTGTGTGTGACTGAAACATGAACTAAAGCTGGTGAATCAAGTGTTTATAGTGAAATTTTGCCAACAGCTTGTTCTTACTATCACACACCGAGGACGACTGGACATGGAGTATATCATTGACTGTAGACCAGGGGTGGCCAACCAGTCAGAGACCAAGAGTCACATTTTTTACTGTGTTACTGCAAAAAGCCACATCAAACACATGGGTATACATGAACATCACGCATCCTCTCTCTCTCTCACACACACACGCACGCACACACAAACTCTGCTCAGCCAGATTTATTGTTAATGTCACACAACAACATGATAATGACAGAAATTGACTCCTACAGTACTAAGACCACAGGCCAGTCATTTAACAATGAACATTGTGTGCACTGTTTCTCACACACAAACTCTCAGTTCAACCAAGTCCACAAACAAAAATATAATAATTTACAATAGCATTTTTCTTTTACTATGCATGTTACTTAGTGGGACTTCTGGCTTTCCTTGCCTTGAACAATCCTCTTCAAATCTGGCTTGTATTCCGTTGTTGCCACTCGAAGCAATTCTTTCACATGGGTGTCAGTCAGAACAGATTGATGCTTTGATTTCACCTGTTTCAGTGTAGAAAACACAGACTCACAGACGTATGTTGACCCAAACATTGACAGTATCTTAAGCGCAGTATCTTAAGCACCTGTTTGACATTGGGGTATTTTTCCATTGGCACACTTTTCCAGAACTCAATGGTCCCTTCCCTTAAACAAATTCTTACTTAAATGATCTTGCCCCTACTGGGGCAAAAATACCGTACTGAACTCAAGCGAAGCGAACATGCACATTAAAAAAACAAACACAATATCAGGCCTGGCAGTCAGACAGTGAGCACAGCGGACTCCACTTCCCATCAGACACCACGAGCGCAGCGCACTCAGTCAGCCAATCAGAAAACAGTACAAAGGTCAATGTACTGAGTGTGCACAGCTGTCTTTCACTTTGAGCTTTGACTTGGTCAACGCTACGTTTTGCCACTGGTCTTTCATATTTATCGCTGTTCTTGATCTCTGCACGTTTTTGACTCTGTTTTGTCTTAGCCCCTCGGAAATGGTAAACTCTCTGTGTTATTTCTGATTTGACCCAGCATGTTTTCTGATCTTGTTTTTTCCTAGTCCTCTCTCCAGTTTGATAACTACTACTGTTTATCAAGCACTAATTTGCCTCGTAATTTTACTGTTTTAACATGTTTTTTCTGTAAAATCCTATTTCTATTTTATCAGCACGTGTCTGCCTCTTCATTCAGCCTCAGCCTGAACTTCGATATGAACGTAAGAGACGCATAAAACCAGGCAAAGAGCCGCATGCGCCTCGAGAGCCGCGGGTTGGCCACCCCTGCTGTAGACAATTAGAAGCAGTGACCTAGTCCAGTTTTGAATTGTGTATTCAATGAAATGCTATTTTTTTACAGAGTTTGTCAAAACATGATAATTTAATTGTGGGGGGAGTTTAATATTCATGTGTGCTGCCCGAGTAACCTTCTGGCTATGGACTTTTTGAACCTTGTGGACTTGTGAACCTTTTAATCTAAGTTTGTTAGTGCATCTACTCAGAAGCTGGCTCATGCTCTTGTTTTATCATAAAGTATACCTATTAATAACCTCGTGGTATGTGATGCTGTTTTCTCAGACCACAGCCCCATTATATTTGGGATCATATACTCCTAAGCTACAGTGTCCTCTGTGGGGGGTTTATATGCACATTTTTAAACTCCACCACTGCTTATCGTTTTATTGTGGCTTTTGGCATGAAAAAAAACTTGCAGTAACTGCAAGTGAGGGCATAGATCCAGCTGCTTACACCATTTCAGTCTACCTGTTAAGTTTGCTGGATAAAATTTGCTGGATCAAGTGTATTCCAACAAAACCTAAGACTGAACCATGGATAAATGCCCTTATTTGGGCTGCCATGCAGGAGTGTAGAAAGGCAGAGCAAAAGTGGAAAAAAGAAAAAAGCTGAAAGAATGTCTTATTTTTCAGCCATTGTTAATAATAGTAACTCTAAACCTCATGCTCATTTAATACTATAAATGTGGTTTTACATCCTAAGAACTCAGTTAATCTAGATGTTTGTTTCCTGTGACAAATTCCTTAATTTCTTTAATGATAAAATCACTCCGGTTATGTCCGGTATCATTCTTCCTTTCTTTGACCCTTCTAATTTTGTGAACTGCACTGCTGTTTTAGTCAATTTGAACCTGTTACATTTTTACAGCTAAAAGAAATAATAGCTCAACTAAAGATGACTGTCTCCCCTTTGCATCCTAAGCTTTGTAAGAAGGTTTTAGAGATTATTTGCCCTGAAAATGTAGCTATTATTAATAGTAGCCTAAAATAACCAAGGTCCCTACTAACCTGAAACATTCAACCATTTCTTAAAAACCTACCATAGATCCATTAGTTCTTGCAATTTTTGTCCCATTTCCAAAATATCATTTCTGACTAAAGTTTTAGAGTAGTTTTAATCCAGCTGAGGTCATATTTAGAAAGAAGAAACAGGTCTTTCAGTCTGGCTTTAAAATATAGAATAGCACGTTAGCCTTGCTAAGAATTTTTAATGATTTATTATTAATAACAGATTCTGGAAACCATGCTGTTCTTGTTCTCTTAGACTTAATAGCAGCCTTTGACACTATAGATCACAACATTCTTCTAAATAAATTAGAAAATAGTGTTGGTGTCAAAGGGATCACTTTACAGTGTTTAAGTCCTATTGTCTGATAGATTTTCTCTGTTGCCTGTGGAGGATTGACTTCGGCTGTATCATCTCTCACATGTGGAGTGCCACTGGGGTATACTCTGGGCCCAACACTGTTTTCTCTTTATATGTTGCCCTTGGGGTAAACTTTTAGAAAGTATGGCATCTCATTTCACTGTTATGCAGATGAGACCAACATTTATCTAACCTTAATAAAAAGGATGTTACATCTCTAAATTCTCCACTGAACTGCTTTGAGGATGTTAGAGGCTGGATGTTTTTTCAAAAACAGAAATAATCCTGTTTGTACCAAATGGTCCACTTAATAGCTCTGGGATTTAGGGTGCTGGCAGTCATTCATTGGACTGTCAAAAATGTTGAGGTCATATTTGATAATGATTTTAAATTTGATAAACTGATAAATGAAGTAGTGAAATTTGTTTTTTTATTAATTAAGACTTACACATATATATATATATATATATATATATATATATATATATATATATATATATATACACACACACATTATACTTATATAGCGCCTATCTAGACACCCAAGGATGTTTTACAATCAACACACTCCATTTACACACACCGGTGAGAAGCGGCAGCCAATCGCACACAGCGTACTCTCAACCGGAAGCGACCGTCCAACTGGAGGACTGCATTGAGCACTAGGGGGATCACCCAGGACAGAGTGCCAACCATATCTGGGCATGCATGCATGCATACATACATACATACATACATACATTCATTCATTCATTCATTCATTCATTCATTCATTCATTCACTCACACACACACACACACACACACACACACAAACACACCAGGGTAATTTTAGAGTATCCAATCCACCTGATCTCCATGTTTCTGGACTTATCTAAGATGAAGTCATTACTATCTTTTAATGATTTTGAAAAAGTAATTCAAGCAGTAATTTCTTTACTCCTAGGCTACTGCAATGCACTTTACATAGCTACAGGGAAAGCCACAGTAGCACAGTTACAACTGGTACAAAATGCCACAGCAAGGCTGTTGACACTATCTCATAAAAGAGAGCAAATTACACCTGTACTGGCCTCTCTTCGCTGGCTTTCTTTGTTTTTTAGAATATGTTTTAAAGTTCTATTTTTAATTTATAAATCTTTAAATGGAATGGCTCCTGATTATTTGACTGAACTGCTGACATATTATATTCCAACACAGAACCTAACCAGAACATAATCAGCTGGTGGTACCCAGGACGAGGCTAATTCAGAGGGTGGAGGGGCATGATTTTACAGCCCCCATTACAATCCAGAGAAGGCAGAATCTGGCCAAACCATCCAGTCCATGCCACACTGATTTGCAGCTGTTATGTATGCATGTATAACATGCATAACATTATGTATGTTATGTGTAATAGAGGCATTACACATTGTTACGCTGATACTTTTCAGTGACAGGTGACTTTGTTTTGTCCAGTCAGCTTACTTTGTCTTATGTCTTTGTATTTTATTGAATCACATGAAAATCTTTGATTGCTGAACATCTGAAATTCATCTGAACTATTTCTGTCCTGCTTAATGCAGTGCCACAGACATGGCAGCAGTAACGAGCTGAAACGGAAGATAAATGTATCATTCTCCAGAGACACTTTGAGTGGTTGGTGATTTCCATCAAGGCTTTCACTTAGCGACTCTCT
The DNA here is from genome assembly GCA_036984385.1 of Crenuchus spilurus. NCBI lineage: Eukaryota > Metazoa > Chordata > Actinopteri > Characiformes > Crenuchidae > Crenuchus > Crenuchus spilurus. Next base: position 8,648 of record BRDA01015463.1, on the reverse strand, counting down.
CCCAAGTTCCACACATGGACTCCAAATACACCCAACACCTATTTGGAGAGACTACCAGCAGGTTCATGCCTCGGACGCTGTATAAGCCCAAAGCTGAGGATGAGCTGTGGTGGAACATTTCCCACTAAGCTTCAAGGTAAATTCATGGAATATTACCACCATGCTGGGAAGGTTACGTATCTTTATCCTGACCACAGACATGGATCCAGAAATGTCTTCTTATCATCTTAAGAGTGTGCATAAGCAAATGAGGCTATTCTAGCATATAATCATTAAATACACCTCTGTCAGCTTATCAGCATATTCAAAAGAGACTTTACATTTTCTAATCATAAAACCAAGTTGTAGCATCATTATCTTTCTTATTATAATGTTAATAAAGATTTAGAATAATTCAACCACGAATTGTTTTAGCTTTACCCCTGCAATACTAAACTGCAATAATTATAACCCAACCCATATGATGCAAATACAGGTTAAATTATAAAACATTTTCTAAACTTCTAAACTATGTATTAACCAATATACAATATGGCCAAATGTTTGTGGACATGCCTCCTTAAAAATGCATTCAGCTACTTTAATTTGACTAAGATGTACAAATGCACACACAGCCTGACTAATTCCTGTCAACAGACTAGGACTCTCTGAAGAACCTACTGGCATCATGCCTAATGCCAGGTATGGGCTACAGGGGTTTGAAGCCCCCCAGCATTGAAGTGTGGAAGAATGGAGCTGTGTTTTCTGCTCCATCCAATACTTTTGGGATGAGCTGATGGAGTTGGGGATGAGATGGAAGTAGTGATCATCCAGCAACCTGACACTTTTTTAGCTGAATGCAATAAAATCCTCACAGCATTGCTCCAAATCCTTCCCTGGACAATAGAGACAGTTACTTCAACAAAAGCTGGACAAACTCTTTTTTAGTACCCTCGACATCAACCCACAATTCACATATCAGAGCTTCTGTATTAACATTTTACTCATGCCACAGGTTACATTTCTCTTTGTTTTTTTATCATAATGACTAATGGAATGAGACTAGTTTTACATAAGGAGGCAAATTAATGTAATTATTACTCAGTCATTTTATTCCCTGTCATGTGACTAATGAAGTGTGTGGACTGTACTTATGTCAGTAAAGAATCCAGTGATTTTAACTTACTGTAAAAAGATCAATATAAATTAAAAAGAAACAACAGAAATCCCATGTCCTTAAATATCCCATTCATATTACATAAAAATGTTTTTAATGGCTATTCTTACCTAAGAAGACAGAAAAATCTGCATTTACTTTTATTCCATTTTACTTTTATTATTTAGTCACTGAAACATGTAGGCAGACAGGATATATGATATGATTAAATTAAATATGATTAAATTAAAGGTTTGGTCATGTTTTCTGTTCATCAGCAGCCAAATGTACTGCTTCAGAAACATGAACAGAGAGACAACAAAGTGTGTAAGTCCTTGTCTCATCTATACCAGCTAATATTATCAACCAATTAATGTATAAGGTGCTACAGAATGTGTGAAAACCCCATTTCATCTCTATAAACAAAGAGCCTGCATCTGAACAAATACCTCTCATCTCGAGTGTTCATACCTATCTCATAAATATTCAATGTAGGGTTAGTGGCTGAGTGAAAAACAGAGTTTCAACTCACATTTCTTAAGCTTTAAAAATAAAACCACATACAATTTCTAAAACCTGTAATGACCAGTGTGTAGCCAACACCTCTGTTTATTAAGTTCAGAGCTCAAATGTTTTTGCTAGAAATGTTTAGAGTGTATTTTTTTCACAATATATCAATATTTTTTTTAAATATAAACATTTATATAAAAATAGGTTTTTGGAAAGTTTAGAGCAGATTTAATCAAAATATAGATTTATGACACTCTTACTGTTTTGACACTTGTTGCTGAGTTTGTGAGGAACAAAAGTTTCTGAATCACTTTGGAAGACAATAATTTTAGATAGGTGTAATTTGTAATTAGTCAGGGCATGTCAGTCTACATCAGAATGTCAGAACTTCAGAGGGTTAAAGAAAAACTGAATTTCAAGATGTAATATGTAAACAAGGGTAAAGTTTTAAAATGTCAAATTTACTACCCAGTCTCTATGGTTTATACAAGGAAATTAAGCTGTTATTAAAGCTGTTAAAGAACAGTCCTTTTTCAATGTGATGTCTTGAAAACCACTGCATTTACATATCTGCGTATGCCAACTGCAGCAATTGAACTCATTGTACAAAAAGTCTATTCTCAGTTCAGTTTCCCTACAGCAACTCTGGAACATCCCACAAAGTTAGTGTTTTCTGAGATGCTACAACCCTTCACCAGGTACACTTTTATCATGGCTTTTTGGACATTAGTCACAATACATCATTTTCCCATGATGATGGTTTCAGACTCTGCTACAACTGACTGGTGTGCTCACTTCTTTATACACTGTCACATGACATCTGTGACATCCCAGGCCCAAAAAGGGGTAGTCATAATATTTTGATATCCATCAGTTCTACAAATTGTGTACAAATATCTAAATACAAAACCATTACATATTTACCTGATAATGAAACAGCAGTTCATGGACATGTACACTTGTGGAAAATACATGCAGTTTCAGGATCATACTGAATGCATAAAGCATCCTGAAGTTCTGGACCTGTGTTTTTCTTTAGCTATAAAGTGTAGGGAGTAAGATCCTGGATAGGTGGTCTTATTTTAAAATATGCTATAATACCAATACCTACAATAGGTGTCACCAAAGGTGTGCTGGGAAACAAACCAGGGGATGTTCTGAATGAGCCAAAACAGTGCATGGTTGCCACCTGTTTGAATTTTCTCTGGGAAAATGTTTTTTAACCATCTGCCCCAGAATATCTATTGTGCATTTGAGCAGGACAAGCATTTCAACCTACAAGTTACTGGCCACTGGCGCCAACATTTGTTTAGCTAAGGTTTGAAAAAAAGAAGCAGTAGCCTAATGTTCACAGACTCTGTCATTAGTTCTTTACAAAGTTTTGATAGTATTATCTGATCCAACTTGATGATTATGTGACTGAAGTTCATGACTATTTTGATACTGTCTGCTAGCTTGTTACACTTCACAATATTTGTAGATTACTGCACTGTCCAAAGAGGGAAATACTGTAGTGCAGTGAAAACATAATTAGGATTTTTTAAAGCATTTTAAGCAAACTATTAAGTTTAAAATTAATAACAATTTGCTACAAACTGTAGAGAAAGATTGAAAATAGCATCAAAACCATGAACGCACCAACAACACTTTCATCCAACTGTCCATTACCTTCTGCTTAATCCTGATCAGGGTTGCGGTGAGTCTCCTTACACTTCACCAGGTGCAGGGCAGGGCATTACACCACCCAACTTTTTCCTTTCACATACAAATCCTTCAGTTTAATTTCTGAAGACACCAGGTACTGATACTGACCCCAGTTCTAGGTAATCTGACCCAGCATATAAATCTTGATACGCATCTAATTCTACTTTGAAACATTCAAAAATTACACAAAAATGTTGTTATACATCCAAATTTCTCAAGTCTTTTGTTACTTCTTCACTAGAGTACCTTCTGAGCCACACACACAGTCTTATTAGAGTATTATTACCATTGCTGGTTTGGAATGAACTCACATTCGTCACAGATACCACGTGATAGGGTTTACTTGTCATGTCATGTCACACACCGTCATCGCTTCACGGTGGTAGGCTGCACAGATGAGTCACTTCTCTCCAATGCCATCTGTCTCTGGTTGCTTGTAGCAGGCTAGCACCTGATAATCCAGTTCATGTCTTGATGTTATCCATCCAGGTTATTCTTGATCTTCCACGTCTTCTGACTCCCTCCACAAGTCCAGTCATAACACTTCCTTCAATGCTCTCATGTGCTGCCTCATCACATGACCGAAGTAACATAACTTACGGGACTAAGCGTGCATCAGTAACTCCTTTTGAGTTCTAGCCATCTCATAGACTTGCTCAGTGGTCATCATCCTTCATCCTTTCTTCCTTTTTCTTAGGTGTCCAGGCTTCACATCCATATGTAGCTACTGGCCAGACCAAGGCTTTCATCAGTCTTAGTTTGGTGTTGGTGCTAATTGACTTGCTTTTCCACATCTTTGTCAATAACTGATCACACCAATCAGTTGTAACAGAGTGCAAAACCATCATCATGGGCAAAATTTATGATCTGACTGATGTTCAAAAGGGCATGATAATAGGGTACCAGATATAGAGTACCCCCACTGAAGTTGTGCCAAAAATGGACTTGTACATTGAGTGCCTCCCAATGGCATTACAGTGGTGTCCCACTGGCCATTGATGCCAGAGGGGAACAACAACAGTGAATGGTACAGAGCAAGCAACACATCACAATGGCCCAATTAACCTCTATAAAGAACAGGAAAGTGTCAGGGATCACCACTGAGCCAAGGGTGGTTATTCCCACTATTAGGTAGGTGGGCATAATATTTTCGTATGTTTGAGGAAATATGTATTTAAGACTGGAATCAAACCAAAAAAATGCCAGTTTAACATTTTAATAGGTGACGGTCACACTTGTACGTTGTATATTACACTTTGCTACGAGAGTGCCTTAAGAGTGTTGGCAAGAATGCATTATTAAGGATGTGACTTAAAAAGCAGAGGAAGTATAGCTATATCACTAACTACACAGTAAATATGCCAGTGTGAAATCCACACTTTTAGTGTTAAATTAACACTGAGGATGTCAAAATGTAACAGTCTCAGTGTTAATTTAACTCTAATAGTGTTGATTTAACACTGGCATATTTACTGTGTAGGTTAACTACTCCAGGTGATTTTACCCACATACTGAAAAGATATTTCTCTGCTCTGAGAGTTAACTTCATTAAACAATACCTCTATTCAGCTTTAGGTTAACTGTAATGTGGTGTTACTTTGAGTTCTTTTAATCAGTGTTACTTATTCAGACATACTTGCCGTTTTAAAGCCCTGCAAGTTCTACAAGTTGAGTATTTCTGTCCTTATGTTGTGTTTCTATGTCTAAATGAGTGTGTTAACTGTGCTAACACTACTGCACTGAATGTGACCTGGTTGTGTGATTCTCTTCTCTGGCCCAATCAGTGGATTCAGCACTGACACGTGACTGACCAGCAAAACACACAGACCTGCCTACTGTGTGAGCTCTTAATGATGCAGTGCAGTATTGAAATGGCATTGTAGTACCAGCTTAAGTAATGTATTTTAATATATTTGCAGTAAAAAGGAACACTGCATACACTAGATTTTGGGCTGACTCATTGTTTTTAAACTGTTGGTAAAGTGAGGAGGGAGATGAGGAAGATGAAGATGAGGTACTTTGGTAGTAGTCCAGGTGCACACTCATACGTCAACACTAATATATGCTTTATCACTAATCCCTTGTTACTGGTGATAAATATAGAGTAGATATTAGCTTTGAACATATACACTACTACACTAGCTTTGAAAATATTTTGAAATTATACTACTACTATAAAAAGTTAGGGCTATTTGTCTTTCGGGTGAAATTTATAGAAAATGTAAAACTTCATGCTATAGTGAATTTATATTATGAAAGTGAGATATTTAAGTAGAAGCATGCAATGGCGATTTTCTCATCTAAATCTATTTATTGAAAAAAACAATTACAGTCACAGGAATATCCCAACAGAAAATGTGAATGTCTCAATAACATGTCATGTGCCCTTGACAAATATGTCTCATACTGACATACTCGGTGAACAGCACTGAGGCCCACTGGTCCCTTGTCCATTGTAAATGCTCCCTAGCCAATGCAGGATGATGATGCCAGTGCCCAGTGGTGTGGTCAGGTACCCTAGCAAGTCATTATGTGCAAGAGCTTACATAGCAGAATATTATGACAATGTTTGAAATGTCACAGATGCCACATGACAGGGTTTGCTGCATGTATAAATAAGTCAGCACAGCAGTCAGAGTGTAAAACCATCATCATGGACAAAGGACGTGATCTGACTGATGTCCAAAAGAGCATGATAATAGGGTACTAGGTGAAGGGTGGTAGCATCTCAGAAACCATTGTGTGATGTACTAGAGATACTGTAGTGAAGGTGTACTGAGAATAGACTTCTCATTCATTGAGTGTCTCCCAGCGGCATAACAGTGTTGCCACAGTGGAACAGGAAAGTGTCAGGAATGACTATTGAGCAAAGGGTGGTTATTCCCACTGTTAAGCAGCTGGTCATACTATTCTGACTGCATATGTAGTGAAATGTAGTTCACTTTAATATCATGTCTCCAACACAAGCTCTAATTGGAGCTGTACTCTTATTGGATACCACAAAAAATAAAAAAATGAGCATTAATACATGACTTGTACATAAGTAACACCAAAAATATCTATGTCCCTGTATTTTAAATGTACCTGTGATTTTTGTTGGTGACTATGAATGTCTATCTTCTGTTTTATGAATTAAGTGTGAAATGGAAGAAATGTGCCATCCCTGTGTTTGAAATGCTGTAGTTCATTTACATCACAATTTGGATGTTGGAGCTGGGAATGACATAACACCTGACTCAAACACATAATTCCACTTTGAATTTTTAAACATAGTAGCAGTACTGATTTACAATCATTTACAATGATTTATTGATCAGACACAAATGCAAGTAAACAGTACAATTTTACAGTTGTCAGTGTTGATGAACAGTGGCCATCTTGGATTTTGAGGTCCGTGAAGTTCCCCTGACTTCCCAAGTAGGAAATCCAATGTGCAGGGGCATTCCAAGCTTACTACTGAGAACTAGAATGGAATGCAGCAAAGGCTGCCTAGTGGAAGTGAGCTATCCCACTACTTGTTTATGGCTGGAAAGACAATATAAAGCTGTAGGCACAGTGGTTGTTCTTTTGTTTCATCATCTATATAAACTGTGTTGGTGTTATCATCAGTTTGTCCTGGGTCCACTTTTAACATTTAGTAGATGCTTCTTTGACAGCACCATTCATTTAAAGAAATACCTACAGGAGAGGCTGAGAATACAAAAAATCATCAGTGAATTATGGTCTTTGAAATTATTTGAGTGTTCACTGTACCTCTGCTTAGTTAGGACTCCTGAATAAACAGCTTCTTACTCTTTAAGCTAGTAGCTAAGTTTCTTACTCTAAGCATTATCTTACTCTTAAAAAAAAAAAAAAAAAAAAAAAATCCTAGGTGAGCGCCGTAATTGGCTGCCCTCCTGGCAAATGCAAATGCAAATGTTGGGGCCTCTATTTCGTTGTACTTGTACTTGTACTTGCACAATGACAAATAAATTATCTTACTTCAGGTTTTCTTAATAATGTGCCTACATTTCTGGTTCACTAATGCTGGTCTGTTAAGCCTGTCCCCACATCTGGCCCTCCCTAAGCTATGTCTTTCATTCCTTGTCCATCTTCCCTCTCCCTGTGGTTGTAAACAAATGCTTAATAATATAGGTCACTTATTTTCAGTCCTCTGTAATTTTGGTGGTTGCTAAATGAACAACCATCAACAGGTAGTCCATCTCCAGTGCTTCATTCAACAACATACCTGATCTAGGTATGGGACTCGTGCTGTGATCACTAACAGGATGTGTTACACTTGCTAGTCAGAAGTAAAAGTGGATGGAGCTCGTTTTTTGTGAGGTGAGGCAGTAATCTGGCTTCCTGGGAGAATCAACAAGATGCCTGAACTAAAACTATGATTCTCAATCCTGGTTCTTGAGTACCACTTCTCTGCAGATTTGAGAGCTTCATCTGCTCAAAACATACATGACCCAACTTACGATCCTCTAATTAACAAGCTACTTCAGCTTGTTAGAGCAGGGAGAACACTGCAACGTACAAAATGTACAACATGTACAAAATGTCCTGGTAGACGGCTGCACTGACTTTGGACTTGATATAACCCAGTGGACCAATACCAGCAGATGACATGGCTCTCCAAACCATCACTGATTATAGAAACTTCACACTAAACCTCAAGCCACTTGGATTGTGTGTCTTTCCACTTTTACACCAGACACTGGGACCTTGATTTCCAAATGAAATGCAAAATTTACTTTGAGTGATGGTTTGGGGACCCATGTCATCTGCTGGTGTTGGTCCACTGTCTTATATCAAGTCTAATTCTAATTAATGTCCTTTTAAATGAAGTAATACACACCTATCAGCCAATCAGAAAAGAGTATTTCTAGTCTACAATTTAGAATAATAACATATAGATTGGTATTCCGTACTGCCAAAGGTTATCCGATTATGAGCATATTAGCATGGTATACAGTATTACTGGGGGGAGGGGTGGCAACTGTAGCATGAACTTGTTTATATCTGTGAGGTAGTGTTCCAAGGAATGAACTGGGGTGCGTTTCCCGAAAGTGATTGAACTTAGCGATTTACGAACAACTTTAAGAACGATGTAACTTTAAGAACGCAATTTTTCCAACTGTTTCCCAAAAGCCTTCTTATCTTCCAAACTTACGAAGGAGTCCCTAAGTAGCACTTAGCTGACTCCGCGTATCGTAATGTACAAACTGGATTCCAAAAAAGTTGGGACACTAAATAAATTGTGAATAAAAACTGAATGCAATGATGTGGAGATGGCAAATGTCAATATTTTATT